>OAMR01000287.1:956310-975773 GCA_900205405.1 Echinochloa crus-galli
TTCGAGCTCCTCTAGAGTCTTATATATCCTGAAATCTCAGCCAGACCCAATCCTCGTCACCATTGTAGAAATCATGGTCCTTCACGCCTCCTTTGATCATGCGTCGTTTATTCCTTCTTGATTCTTCCAAATACCAGTCATGGAATCGGCGCATCTTCGTCTGTAGCTTGCTCTCCATTTCAGGAGGGACCATAGGCTCGCCAAGCCTAAACGGCCACTTCAACGTTGTGTTTACAGGCACCTCTGCTTCCCCCAGGAGTGCATATGTTAAGCAATAAATAAAGCCCGCGTCAGCATATATTGGAATTATTGTTTTTAAATTGTGAATTGTAAACAACAACAAAGTACTTACAGTGTGCAACAGGTGATCAAATCCACGTCCATGGCGTCGTGGTGGTACAGCTCATATATATCCTTAAACCTCAACCAGACCGAATCCACGTCGCCATTGTAGAAATCCTAGTCCTTCACGCCTACTTTGATCATGCGTGCTTTATTCCTTCTTGATTCTTCCAAGTACCACTCATGGAATCGGCGAAAGCCTGGGCCACGTTTGAAGCCAGCTTTGTTCGGCTTGCTGTGTGCTTGGCGTGAGGTGCGGATTTTACGTCAACAACTAGTTTGGAGCATAATGTAAAAATTTGTAAATTCCGTCGAGTACTACACCTTTGATGTTAACTTTATTTTCATTTGAGGTTGTTTAATTAGTATGAGATATTAATTTTTTGGGCATCTAAACTATTTCAATTGAAAATGTTTTCAACTATAATGTTTTAGATATTTTAGAGCTCTATATTTTAATATAACGTTTGTCTTGATCCGACTTCAAATGAAAAAGTTATAATTCTTTTTGTCGTTGATGGATTTGTACGGTATCATCACCGGCGTTTGTAGCATGAACCATCCGTGATGCCGTTTGTGATGGTGCTTCGGACCATCACAACGTTTGTGATGCCCCCATCACAGCCGGTTCCAATGGCTACCTAGCCCAACCACTTTCCAACTGGTTGTGATTGGGTCTCACAAACGGTTCATCACAAACCAGTTGTGATGGAGTGTTTGTGATGACATTTTCTGTAGTAGTGGATCCCATCCTTGTTTCTCCCTCACTGCTTGCTCGAGTTCGCCTCTATGTCCTAAAGCACGTGAGATGTTATTCCTGCTGCCTTCTGTCCCCAACCCTTTAAATTACTAGTAGTTGTGTATTTTCTGTCCTTTCTCCTGACCCCATAAGTACGGGGTCCCGAGCCTAAGATAGGAGAAACCCATTGGAAGAACACTAGACTTGACCAGCTGGATGACATAATAAGGAGATATGAGAAGAGGCAATGGTAATTACTTTAGTGCAAGGGTAGTTACTTTAGTCTTTATATACAAATGAAAGCATACATGAATCATCAATGAGAAGGTTGATAGGTACACCACGTACTGGCTCTCCATTAAACACATCCGTTATTGTGAACTAAGGGCACCCGCAACGGTGCCAATAGTCTCTCTATAAGACTCCCACGTAGGAAAGAGAAGCAAGGAGAGAGAATCAGCTGCCGCTAGAGCTGGCGAGAACCGCTAGCACGCATCCCCACACCGAGCGGGCCCCATAGTGGGTGCAAACGAGGCAAAGCGACCGGGCAGGGAGAGGACCATAGCGCAGCACAGCCGCCACAGCAGGGTAGAGGAGACGGTCTCCGTGGGAAGATAGGGGCGTGGCCGCCGCCACTAGGGTTGAAAATGGTCGAGATAAATCCCGTACCGTTCCGATCCGATTTCTATATTTGACCGGATCGAATCCGATTTTCGGACAAAAATGAAAACGGTACGGAAACAGTTAAGGTTATATCCCGATCGTTTTCGTTTATTCTATATTTCATCGGGATATCCCGTATTTGCAAATATGGTATATCCCGTTATTTCCAGTCTAACCCAGAGAAGTGACCTAATCCAAAGAAATTGTGCTTGTGTACTGTTTGACTGACGCACGGAATACCTAACCTTGTGCATGTGTGCTGCATTGTTTTAAGGCACTTATTGTTTATTAAGTTAGGCAATGTATCCTATGCAAACCAGCTTCGTGTGCAAACTATGCAAACTCCTACCACAGCCGCTGCATCCCATCAGATGGCGACGTAGAGGGGTGGGAAATTTTAACAATTGAATCCTCCCACCATTAACTTTCCTAACCACAATTTATCTAACAACCCTCTCTAACGAATCCTTCCGCGAGGGCGGCAGCGGGGCTGAACGCCAAGGCCCACGTTGTCCGGCTGCTCGACGGCTACCTCTCCGAGGTCTCCGGCGACCGCAACCTGTCGCCACCAAGTTCCATGTCCTGGCCGAGTTGATCCCGGAGTCGGCGCGCTCCTGCAACGACGGCCTATACCACGCCGTCGACTCCTACATCAGGGTACTTGTGATTGTTTGCTGCGGCTATCGATTAATTGCTAGCTTCTTCAGATGACGAAGCACTGATTGCATTCGTTGATGCATGGATCAGGCGCACCTGACGCTGACGGAGCACAAGAGGAAGCGGCTGTGCAGGTGATGGACTGCCAGAAGCTGTCGTTCGACGCGTGCACGCACAGAACGAGCGGTTGCCGCTGCGGCGCAACGCGCTGACCGGCTCCTCGGGCGTCGCGCTCACGGGCAGGGCGGCGGACACGGTGGCGGTGGCGACGCCTGCTGCCGTCGGTGGCACTGGGGTTCGGCGACGGCACCGCCGTGGAGCTGGACCCCAGCGGCGCGGCGTGCCGTACGCGTAGGACAGCGCCTCATCGACGTGCCTGGCGTTCGCGCCCAACCCCGATGCGCTCACGGGCAGGGCGGCGGACACGGTGGCGGTGGCGACGCCTGCTGCCGTCGGTGGCACTGGTGTTCGGCGACGGCGCCGCCGTGGAGCTGGACCCCAGCGGCGTGCCGTACGCGTAGGACAGCGCCTCGTCGGCGTGCCTGGCGTTCGCGCCCAACCCCGATGAGGAGTCCGTGGGAGTGCTCGGGAACACGCAGCAGAGGACGCTCGCAGTCGTCAATGGCAAGGGCTGGCGGCGCTGGTGAGGGGGCGGCGGCGCCTGGAAGGACAGCGGCCCGAGAGAAGACGAACCGAGCAGTCGCGGGCGTTGAGAGAACGACGCCCACGGGGGATTCCGGCACGCGGCAGGGGTTAGAGGGGCTTTTTGATAAATTGTGATTAGGAAAGCTAATGATGGGAGGGTTTAAGTGTTAAAATTTTCCACCCCTCTACGTCGCCATCGGATGGGGATCTAGCGACTGTGGTGAGAGTTTGCATAGTTTGCACACGAAGCTAGTTTGCATAGGATACGTTGCCATTAAGTTATGCACTTAATACTTATTTAGATTTATTAATATGTCATTGTAATTGATTTGGTCCCATGGGGCAGTGTTCCTAATTTTCTTTCCGTACTCGATCATTTTTGAATACGTGACCGTTCGAATTTGTTCGTTTTCGTGGCCGTTTCCGACAAGTTCGTTTTTGTTTTCGTTTTCGTATTAAAATGTAAAAGTGGAAACGATATGGGGTTCATCCCGACCGTGTTCGACCGCTTTCAACCCTAGCCGCCTCCACGGGGATGCGGCGAGAGGCAGCCGGGCTTGCGAGATCCGCCACGAGCGAGCCGCAGACTCCCTCCGGCAAGCAAGCTGAGCGGGCAGAGGTAGCGTCGGGCGCGGCCACCCGGCGGAGGCAGGTCAACAGCGACGAGGTGGGGTCGCCGGCATGGGGCGCGGCTGCCGTTGCTGTTGAGGAGGATGCGACGGGTGTGTCCGTGGCCGCGGGGCCTTGGCTGGCCGAAGCGGAGCAGATCCCGGTGTGGGACGCGGCTGCCGTCGCTGTTGAGGAGGATGCGTCGCGTGTGGCCGTGGCCTCGGGGCCTTGGCTAGCGGAAGCAGAGCAGCTCGCTGGCGTGGTGCACGACCGCAGATCTGGGGTGAGGTATGTGTTGGGAATATGCCCAAGAGACAACTGGATTCGATCCACTAGTCTTAATGGGCCACAAATGTTGTGAAGCCCATTACCAGGGGAAGGGGTGCTTTATTTATTAGTCCCATATTGCTAATGGAACATGGTGTGGAGATCTAGACATACACTATATCTAAATACATAGCAAAAATTTCATCCAAATAAATAGAGACCAAACCCCTCCTGAAAAAGATATGACTTCCAAGCAATAGTTGCTTTTCTCCCATCGTGCTCGCGGACCTAGCAGTCCGGTGCGCGACGTTTCAATCCTCGTACGTGTGGATACCTCGGAGGTGCTGCGCTTGGAGCACAAGGACGAACGCACGTGCAGGACCAGACGGACGTAAGCAACTGCACTGCACTGCCACTTCGACGCGTTCGTCTACATCGAGACGGCTTCCGCTGCAACTGCGCGTCAAGTGGTAACAATCTGTGATCTATAACTGCTGCGTTCCTAATTTTGGGTGAACGAGTTTTGGTGAGCTAGCGTAGCCTCCTCGTTACCCAACAGGTACCAGAGCCGTAGCTGTTTCGTTATAGATTCGGATATATGCATATAGAGATATGCTTGGATGTAGTTAGTCTCTGATCGGTTTGTGATCTCCACTACGATTCACAAATGGCTACAATATTGCTGATTTAATCGGTATATACTTAAATTGTTATATATATATATATATATGTCGGTATTCTTTGCACATGCAAATAACATTCCAGTTCCATGGTTTTTAGAAAATAGCGACTTCAACCGTTGTTTTTTATTTTGTATATAATAACTATAATTAATAAAATGAACCAGAGCACTTTTATCCTGGTAATTCACCAATATATATATATATATCTTGCCAGCCAATTTCTGAAATGTTTCTTTTCTGCTACTGCAAGATCGGTGAATCGAGGGTCAACTGAGTTGGACATACCAAGGGCGTAACAACAAGATATCGAGGGACGAGTATGTTATCACAGAAGTTGGCCCCTATGGAGAGCGTACTGCACCTGAAAATGCATCGACTCCTTAAAATATATTAACACATGTGGCATTATTGTTAGTGATCATGGGCCGGCCATTCCGTTTGAAAGGTTGCGTGATAAAAAAAATAAAACATGATGAAAAAGTTGTCCCTTATTAGTACGTGGATGATCAAGGATTCTCTGTGGCCTGATGTAAAACTTGCATGAGTAGTCTTGGTTCAATTTATAGTTGTAAGGTGGATTATGACCCCGGGAACGAAGGTGTGTATGCTTATGCAGATTTAGAGAACAGGCCGCGGGTGCTACGTGCTTCCACCCAAATGGAATATCATACTTTAAATGCTGTAGATGTAGAAGATTGGGAACTGTGTATCGTTGGAATATCCATTTTTTTTTGCATTTGATTCAAGCGAGATGCTCCAAATGTAGCGTTATAATAAAATAATAGCTTTCGTCAAGAATCTTCTAAGAGTATCTTCAAAAGATTAGCTAAAAAGACTAATCAAATTTACCGATTTAGCTACTCTCAAAAATAGATTTGACTAACAAATAGTAATCTAACAGATTCTGTAAAGATAGCTAGTAAGGTAGACTAGCTAAAAATAGCTAGCGAGTGAGGTGGGATAGAGATCTACTAAATTTGGAGGGCCATTTAGAGAGTCTGTTGGAAACGTTTTTTCTCTAACAATAGCTAAATTTAACTTTAGAAAATGATTTAAGTAGTATCTTGGAGATCCTCTAGGTGTTCATATGTTAGGCTGATCAGGTGTCAAACGAGTTTGGAGGAAGATTTGAGTTACCAACGATGGCATTGGTGGCCATGAAACAGTACAAAGACATAGGTCGTATCGACAAATTATGAATTTATGATGATAATGATATATGCGATAGCAATAAAGGGTGCACATGAAAAGAAACAAGTTGTTAATTGATTAATTGATGTTCGAGGAAGAAAATAGAAAGAGATCATGCAATCCCCCGCAGGTGATATGTTGAGAAGATAGAGTATGATCAAACGTATTTAACACTGGTTAGTATAGTTCATTTAAATTTGTCTTATTTTTAGCTTTCTGGCTTCACTCAAATACAAGCCATAGTCATGAATAATAATCCAAATGAAATACAAGAAAATATTGAATCTTTATTTCTTTCGCTCGCAGAATAATTTATTTGGCAAGTCAAAATCCAACTGATTTTCTAGAAGCATTTTGCACTTCTACACCAGCATCACCTTTTTAAGGATACCATCATCTACTCTTCCATGATCATATTTATAAGAAAAGCCCTTGAGACCTCTACCGGCAAAATTATCCAGATCGAACGGCCGATAATCGCGTTCAGTGATCAGATGGCCACAAAAAATATTTAATTTTGCCGGACCGAAAAACCAAAGGGCTCGATTGATTGAGAGGCACTTCCCCCTCCCGTCCCCTACCAAATCCCCGGCACCGCGGCTTGCCGCCGGGCCTCCGCCGCCGCCCTCGCCGCGGATCACGTGCGCGGCGGCTTGCTCCGCTTCGGCGCGGAGAAGTCAGGAGGAGGAGGCGCAGGGGCGGGGGAAGGCTGTCGCTGGATCTAGTGGCGGCGGCCGTGCCGTGACATTGGCCATGAGCTCGAGAAACCTCGTCCGAACTCCGGTGAGTGCGCCCCTGCCGTTCTCGTCTGCGTATAGTGTTTTGCTTGTTTGGTTTGGTTTGTCGTCGCTGTCGATTCGATCTGGCTGCTGTGTGAAAGCGCGAGGGGAAAGGTTGTCCCTTTCGAAAGAGATGAGTGAGGAGTGGTAGGAAACGGTTCAATTTTACTCTGTGAATAGTCGATGAGGATAAAGCTTCTAGCTTGGGGTTTGCTGCTTGGTCACTGTTGTGCCATTACAAACTAGTGTCCTCGTGATGCCAAAATGGGGAAGCTAGGGCCTAGGGGGGATTTGAGATCTTGTGCAGCAATTCTGATATATCCGTTGTAATGTAAAGCTATCCCACTCCCCAGACATCTGATCAATAATCAATGCATGGTCTACCTTATAGGTTCTATCACATGAATGCTGGCTTAGTTGTTTGCTTTAATTAATCCATAAAAAGTGTAAAAGATAAAAATAAAAATTCTGCTTTGAAAACAGTCTGTTACTTAACATCCACTTTTTGCCCATCCCCTTGACATTCTTGTGACCTTAGCTATTATTGTCAAAGTATGGATGTATCTTTGTTCCTTTGATATGTCTTATAATGCAATGGTTATGTCAGGTTTCCTGTAGTGCTGCTCTTAATGGTTGCTTCACCTCCAATACATCCTGTTCAAGAAACTACTATCAGCATTCTCGTACCACTACTTTGCAAAGTTTGAAAGTAGGCCATACACTTTTGCCTCGCAAATTAAGGAAATCAACTCAACGGAACACTTCATTTTTCACCCAGAGGAAGTTTGTATCACACTGTACATCAGACCTTAGTACCTCATGCAGAGAAGAAGTACCCAACTATTTAGCAGTCAATCTGTTGCAAGACCAATCAAATGCAAGCCAGGGAACTGTTCGTAAAGTGCTTGTGATCTTGAATCCTAATTCTGGATTTCGAAGCACTCGGGATGTTTTCTACAAGAAAGTTCAATCGAAATTAAAGGTAATATGATTCCAACTCTTCCGTCAAAATCCTTTCCATTTGTCATTTACACTTATTTATGGTGTATTCATATCTTTCTTTCTAATTCAGTGACATGAATATCATCACAAATTTAGTTTGTAAAATACATATTCCCTCCGTCCCAAATTGCAATACGTTTTGTCTTTTCTAGATACATAGTTTTTACCACATATCTAGACGTAGTGTATAACTAGATGCATAGCAAACAGTATGTATCTAGAAAACCCAAAACACATTGTAATTTGGGACGGAGGGAGTAGTATACACTATGCACAATACCATGAAAAAATAGATTCTATATGTGTTAGACGAAGATCACAAATACGCTGCTTTAGTACCTTTACCTGTAATTTATATATTTTTGCATTTGAATTTTGATCTGGTGCAGCTTTCAGGCTTCATGATGGAAGTCGTCGAAACAGCATATGCTGGTCATGCAAAGGTTCTTGCTTCTACTGTTGAACTGAACAAATTCCCTGATGGTACTATCAATTTTGTATCCTTATTTTATTTGCATCATGTGCTATTATATTTCACTATTCAATATGTTGTCTTCTCTCTTGTTTACAGGTATTATATGTGTTGGTGGAGATGGAATTGTAAATGAGGTTGGCTCTGTTCCTATGTTTCTTTCTTTATAGAAACTGCACTGGGATACCATTTTACTTTATTGCACATGGCGTCGGGACGATGCAACTCCACCTTCCGTCAGGATTTATCATGGAATTGAATAATTGTTATTTTGTTCCTAGTTTGAGTCGAAACATTGTATCTCCCTCATGTTTGATGAAGGATGGTTATACATTCGCGAGTAAAGACAATGGTTGTGTGATCTCAAAGAATGGCATGTTTGTGGCTCTTGCATCCATTGTGAATGGGTTGTTCATTTTAAATCTTGATGATTCACCTATATGTAATATAATTGCTAAAATTAGTCTCTGATCGGTTTGTGATCTCCACTATGATGGTAGTGTAACGAATTACTCCTACCGGTCGGAATTCCGCCACCGGAGTTAAGTGATACACGTAAACCCAGGCATGGTGAAATATAGATCAATGTGATTGGTCGGATCGAATTTAGGTATATTGACGGTAGCGATAACGGCGGACGGTCCGGGCAAGAACGGCGGACGGTCCGCGAGAGAACAGCGGACGGTCCGTAAATTCGGTCAAGAATCTTACAGAGACGTTATCTAGCGTTCCAGAGGGTCGGACGGTCCGCCAAAACAGGTCGGACAGTCCGCAAGGAAGCGGTGGACGGTCCGCAGGGAACGTCGGACAGTCCGGCGAAATTAAAATTTTGAAAACGATCCCTCAGAAATGTTTAAGTTTTGAATGTCCTCCCAACTAAATCTTGCACCATCACATGTCTTGTACAATTAGTGGTGGGTCTATGAAATTAGGGTGCCACTAGTTTTCCTTGACTAGATGGGTTTGTATCGGATACTTACTCGCATAAAGGGTTGGTTAACTTAAACAAGGTCATCTTAACGGTTAAGGACCTTGGGACATAAAGGTTGGACGCCGAGACATAGAGATGTCAACCAACAACAGGAGTCATATGTGATATGATTAGCGAAAGTTGCTTACCGATCTACCATGTCTTCTAGCGGTGATGCTAAAGCTCACTAGTCGACTTGTTAGTTGTGGATCCTGAATCACTAAGTATCAATGGAGGGATATTGATTTTAGTGGGAGTAAATTCCGTTAAATTGTTTAATGTATTTTGCTCTGTCATAGATATATTGTCTTAGTATTTTTGCATTATTTTCTGTTGTAGATCAATGGCACCTAGCACACCGTTTTCTTTGCGTTCGATCCTTGAGAAGGATAAGTTGAATGGAACAAATTATGCGGATTGGATCCGAAACCTTAGAATTGTTCTCAGGGCTGAGAAAAAGGAAGATGTTCTAGACATCCCATTACCAGTTGAGCCTGATGATAACGCAACCCTTGCTGAGAAAAATGCTTACAAGAAGGCATGTGATGTCAATCTTGAAGTGAGCTGCCTTATGCTTGCTTGCATGGAACCCGAGCTGCAGATGCAGTTTGAGACAAACCATGAGGCGCACGATATGATCGAGGCGCTTAAGGACATGTTCCAAACTCAGGCCAGGACTGAAAGGTTCAATGTCTCAAAGGCCTTTGTGGAAACCAAGCTAGCAGAAGGCGCAGCTGTAGGGCCACATGTGATCAAGATGGTTGGTTACTCACAGAGGTTGGAGAAGCTAGGCTTCCCACTTGGCCCAGAGTTAGCCACTGATTTTATTCTAGCATCACTTCCGCCTAGCTTTGGGAACTTCATTTCGAACTACCATATGCATGGGGCGGAGAAGGGATTGAATGAGTTGTGTGGCATGCTCAAGACAGCAGAGGCTGACATCAAGAAAAGCGCTAGCAGCAGCCATGTGATGGCCATCCAAAACAGGCCTAACTTCAAGAAGAAGGGCAAATCTTGGAAGAAAAGGAAGGGCAAGGCTAAAGATATGATCTCTCAGCCAAGCTCAACGCACCAGACTGAGTCTGGATCAGCTGCAGAAAAGGAGGAGTGCTTTTATTGTAAGGAACTTGGTCACTGGAAAAGGAATTGCAAGAAGTACCTGGCTTCTCTGAAGAAAGGCGGTAGTAAGAGTACTTCCGCATCAGGTACACTTGACATTAATATTACAGGCTTCCGCTGCAACTGCGCGTCAAGTGGTAACAATCTGTGATCTATAACTGCTGCTGTTCCTAATTTTGGGTGAACGAGTTTTGTGTGAGCTAGCGTAGCCTCCATCGTTACCCAACAGTATGGACCACTAGGCCACCGCCGACGGAAACAGAGCTGCTCATTGGGCATTGTCGCACGAAACGACTGCGTGCAAGGTGGGGGAAGAAGACAGGAGGAGAGGGATGGAACTAAAAAAGTCCTACCACGTGGGGTCCACTAGATTTAAAATTAAATGTTATAGACAACTATTGGAGAGCAGATCTATAAGGTCTTCTCACTACAAGATTGAAAATAATTCCTGAGAGTATTCATTGGGTGGCCAAGGGGGTACGAACTCTAGACTATTTTGTTCCCGTAATGAGCGACGGTGCTCTAGCATGTCCGCTCCATTTCCCATGAGTGAGAATGATTTGCCGACAAAGCTTCCCCGACCAGCAAAATCAGACCTAAGTACAAATAAATAAAGGATGCCGTCGGCCACCTAGTAACTACCCTCGGCAAATATTACAAATCTTGTAGTGATCTATAGCCGACGTGGACAAGATTATAGGGAGCTGCTCTCTACATATTGCGGGTACCCTAAGTGTACATCCATGAGTTAGGTTTCACTGGTAGAGAAATGACTTTACATCCTCTACAATTATTATGAATAGTTTTAGACCCATGGACTAGGTGTAATTTCTAGAGGAGTTGGAGGCCCTTTAGTCTTGATTGGTAAAACCAACCGAGACTAATGGTCCCTATAAAAGGTCAACGGGGACTAAAGGTGCCGTAGGCTTTAGTCCCGGGTGGTAATACTAGTCTGATGGTATTACCACCCGGGATAAAAGTTCTATATGGGTTAATTTAAAAGGAAAAAACTCAGTACTATATCACATGTGCTCCGTAGGTGAGTCAATGTGCTCCGTAGGTGAGACAAGAAAGTTATACGTGAGGCGAGAGGACCTAGGTTTGAGTCTCATACATCGCACGGGTGCATTTCCGTGAAAACTCGTGTGACTTATGATTCGTCCCGCGTGCGATTGTTGAATGAAACGGTTTCTAAACCGGAACTATTACTGTATTTTGTAATAAAAAAAACGCACACATTTGTCCAGTAGTGCGGAAGATCAACACCATTTATAATATGCTTTACAAAGGTATATGATTGGGATATTTTTTTTATAAGAAGTGCATTCCTGTCTCTTTGCTGGCTCTAGATAAACATAGAGATGCAAACTCAAAAAAAGTCCAAAAACAATGTACAGCTATTGAGAAAGAAACAGTCAATCCATGCCACAATGGCACAACCTGAAAACCCGAACAGGTCAAGAACAAGCAATTTATTGAGTAGAACTAGCTAGGACAATAGTGCTGTGCCCTCCATCGAGTTGCCCGCCGGTACCCAATGCAACGCAAACGGGTGCATGCATATATATGCAACGCAAATAAACTAAAGACGATCATTAAACGCTTATTAAGATACCACAAATCCTTCTATAAAATCGCAATTCCTTCTTCGCAAACGCCATCAATCAAACTACTAAACTCCTAAAGCCACAGACCACGCATCAACCAAGCATCATGTCTCCCCTCCTTTCGTCTCCTCGCCATGATCTCACTTGCCACGCTCGCCTCTCTTTTTTTTTGGAAAAGGGGTGCTTTATTAATTTTCAGTTAGATACATCGAGGTGATACATCCGCCTGAAAAACAATCCCGGCCTCTGCCAAATGACACACAGCCAAAAAAGAAAAAAATAACAGTTTTACTCGACCTCCGGACTCTAAATCCTAAGACTAGACTGCCACCCAAAGGCCCGGCCAAAAATACCCTTGGCCACTTGGACCAAGCACTGCAACGCCGCTACAGGATTGTCCCACAACGAAGGCCGTCGAAGGATAGACCATGTGCGGAGCCAATGCGACGTTGTGAAGATAACCTGCAAAAAAATTGAAGATTTGTTATAAAAAAACACTGCATTTTTGCATCGCCAGACCGCCCAACATAAGGTTGCCGCGCCTACAAACACCAGAGGTTTAAAATTTTGTGGAACTAGATTCAGCCACCCATTGAACATATTACACACTAGATTGTTTAGGTAAACCTCATGCCGCATAGACTGAAGCCCATACCATACGTGTGAATTTACACTCGAAAAAGAGGTGCTGAATTGACTCATTTTCATGACAGTAAACACATTGTTTACTACCATTCCAATTCTGTTTGGCCAGATTATCCTTAGTGAGGATAACTCCTCTTTTTAGGAACCATAAAAAAATTTTAACCTTTAGTGGACTAGTCTCAAGTATAGGCACCACACCTACACTAGTCAACTAATACTTATCTACTGCAGAAAGATAAGCACCCAATCTAAGCAACCAGTATACAATTATACCAATCAACTAAGCATTGAACAAAGATCCAGCAAGCATATAAAAGTAAGAACTGAATGCTCAATTAATTAGAAAGAGATACAAGAGTTACCAGACACGACCCGGACGTTACTCAAAGCAGAGCCGCATCCGTAGAGGTACAGCGGGAAGAGGGGCCGACACTCTGGCTCCTCTCCGGGACGCTCACCTCTCCTCTCTCCCCATCTCTACTGATACAAGTGGCGGAACCTAGCGACGCCTACTCTTCTTCTTCTTCTTCTCTTGTTGTGTGTTGATGCAGGTGAAGGAGGGCTCTATTTATAGTGGAACCAAGGCGGTGGAGCTAGAGCAGGCGCCAAGGAAGCTCAAGGCAGTGCCCGGCTCATTCGGCCGAATATGCCGGTTTGGCCGGGAATTCGGCCGAAGTGCCATGTGGCACCGCCTTGGTGCTGAGGCGGCTCGGAGTCGGTGCATCGCCTGGGGGCGGTTTGGCCAATTTGGTGGGTTCGGCCGAACTCATGGATTCGGCCACACTGGGCTTTTGGCCCAGTAGTGCTCCCTTGCACCCCCTCTCCCTCCTGGACCTTCTGGGATGCTTCATCTTGACGGGCTTCGTGTAGTTTTGGGCCCAGAGGTGATGTGGCGGTGGTTCACTTGTCGTTCTTGGTCACTGCCTGGTTGTTGGTGATGTGGATGGCCTCCCGATCGTGCTCTGCATTGGGTACGACTAAGGGGGGATACTCGGCCTAAATGTGTCGTTCGGCAGAATTGGTCAATTCCGACCCTTATAGTACGTTTCTCCCGTTGTTGTACCTGCACAATGGACAATCACCAAAACTTGTGGAAATAGTCTGTAGTAAGCCCTATAGCTATGCTGTGTGTCTCCATTGTCTTTATTTTATACTCGGTTGGAGGTCGGAAATCGGTCTGTAACGACCGCAACACCCCACAAAAGCTTTAGTAGATTTCAGGATGAAAGAAGGCACAAGCCTTTGGTGAGGATACAAATACCACTTGAGTGATTGAGTGTGCCAATTGAGGAACAAATTTAAATTTTCAAAAATTGTGGAAAACTCCGAGATAGGATCCTGAAAAGAGTGGGAGTGGAATAAAACTAAGTTAAACTGTTCAACCTTTTAAACGCCCAAGATAAGGAGATTGCTACAAGCCCCATAGGTAAAAAGGTGAGTTAAGAACTGTCAATGATTTGAGTATTCTAGAGTACTAGTTGTTTACAAATGTTACTTGTAAGATACTCACATTGTAGCAACTCCTGATCCACCGAGCCTAAGTTTTTATCTTTGCTCGAGGACGAGCAAAGGTCTAAGCTTGGGGGAGCTTGTTGGCGGTCGGGAATAAAAGAGGTTATATGTGACATTCCTTGCATCCAGGTTTATATCTAATAAAGTTCCACGAGTTTTGGTGAGTGTCACTTATGCAGGTACAACATTGCCAAATACGCGCTATAGTGGGCGGAATTGACCAATTCGACCGAATGACTCCGTTTGGCCGGTTACCCCCTTAGCCGTATACAACACGAAGCACAATTAAAGGGCCGTCCACGTTAGCGGTGACCAAGCTATGACCGTGCAAGCCACATATATCACTGCCACGTCATCTTCGGGCCAAATTAGGTGAAGTCCACCATGAACAAGTCACCCAGGGCAGCCCAGGACTTGAGGCGGTGCAGGGGAGCGTCACTGGGCTGACAGCCCAGTTCGGCTGAACCAATCCGTTCGGCCGAACCGACCAAATGCAAGTCCCCATGCAACCGACCATGGGAACTGACTCAAGGGATCAAATCCATGCCGGGCGTTGAGGCGGTGCCAAGTGCCAGTTCGGCCGAATCGGCATCTTCGGCCGAATCAGTCGGCCACCGCCTCCCAGCTTGCTTGGCCGCTGCTCCACCTTCAACCGCCATGGGACACTATAAATTGGAGCCCCTAGCACCTGTTTCAACACACCATTTGGGAGCAAGTCTCCATTCTCCTCTTCCAAGATGTAGAGTTAGGCTAGTCTAGTTGGGAGTTAGAGTCAGAGTCGAGCTTCGCTCGGGGTTCTGGAGACGTCATCTGGAGTTCTGGTAAAGCTCTTGTATCTTTTCCATTTCTTTATGCAAGACTCTCAGTATTTAATATATTTATCTTCCGCATTTACTTGAGTTTTTTGTTCTACATTTATCTCGCGAGTAAGTGTAGAATGTCTAGTCCTGGTTATAGTTGTCGTAGTCTGGCTCTAGAAGTTCTCTCTTAATTCTTTATCTTAGCTTGTTCCTCGTTTCTGCTCAATACTTGCGGTGAATTTTCACTGGGGTATTGACGGGATTGCTTGCTCTTTCTAGGAGAGTGAGTAGTTATTGTCTAGCATAGCTATGGTACCTAGTCTAGATAGTAACCTTGGAATGTCTCTGAGTTGGCACGGAGGTGGTAGCCGTTAGGTGGTGACAACCCTATACGGCCTTCGTATTCCATCACGTGTGACAGCCCTTTCGGTCTTCGTAGTCCATCACGTTAGTTCTGGTCTGCAGCTCCCTGTAAGATGACGGATGTTGGTGGCACCCCTTCTCATCCCTTTCTGTGTGTCGCTGGCTCTGTTCCCGATGCTGAGATAATAGAACTAGGAAGAGAACCGTAGATGCCATTCTAGCCGTAACCTTTGCTAGAGTTATCTTAAGGACAGTGGAAGTATATAGGAATCCTCTCCTATCTCGTTGTCCTCCCACTAGCTAGACCGCTCTACTATCTTTATCCCTATCCTGGACTACTCCTGGTGTGTGTCAACTGCATATCACTCCTATCCTATCCTTTACCCCCGCCTTGTTAGCTGGTACTTTAATTAGTAGTTACATCCTTGTCAATAGTCAATACTCTTTGTCCAATGCTTCCCTGCGGAAATATAAATACGATACCTAGGAATACTCCCGGGTGAAATGCTACATCGGTATCCGTGCGCTTGCGGATTTATATCTGTATCGTAAGAATACCAATGAACACTCCTTGCACCATTGCCGGGATTCACAATCCTGATAGTGGACCGTAAGAAGTGTCAACAGGTAATGAAACAGTTTCGGGTGTTTCTTGAATTTCTTCAAGCTGCACCTTGCTCCCACTAAATCCTTTTGAGAGAAACTCCTTTTCCAAGAAAACACCATTGCGAGCGACAAACACTCAGCCTTCCGCTTTATTGAAAAAATAATATCCTTTGGTTTCCCTAGGATACCCCATAAAGAAGCATTTGTCTGACTCTAGAGTGAGCTTATCTGATATCAAACGTTGATGTAAGACTCACATCCCCAAACTTTGAGAAAAGATAAACCGGGATGTTTCCCAATCCTTATCTCATATGGTGTCTTCTCAACAAACTTACTTGGAACCCTATTCAGTGTGAACACAGCAGTTTCAAGAGCATAACCCCAAAATGACAATGGAAGATCAGCTTGGCTCATCATCAACCTAACCATGTCCAACAAGGTTCGGTTCCTCCGTTCGGATACCCCATTCCATTAAGGCGGTCCAGGTGGATTTAGCTGTGGAACGATTCCACATTGCTTCAAATGATTACCAAATTCAAGGCTCAAATATTCACCTCCATGATCAGATCGCAGAAACTTAATCGTCTTGCCTAATTGGTTTTGTACTTCATTCTGAAATTCTTTGAACTTTTCAAACGATTCAGACTTGTGCCTCATCAAGTAGATATAGCCATATCTGCTAAAGTCATTAGTAAAAGTAATGAAGTACTGAAAACCACCTCTGGCTATTGAGCTCATTGGTCCACATACATCGGTATGTACAAGTCCCAACAAGTCACTCGCCGTCTCACTATGACTAGTGAAAGGCGCTTTGGTCATCTTCCCAAGCAAACAAGACTCGCACGTGTCAAATGATTCAAAATCAAATGAGCTCAACAAACCATCTTTATGGAGTTGTTCTATGCGCTTCTCATTTATATGACCTAAGCGACAATGCCAAATAAATGTGGGATTCAAATCATTTGGTCTAAGCCTCTTAGTATTAATGTTATAGACAGATTTATCCTTGAGATCAAGAACATATAATCCATTCACCAATGGACAATGAACATAGAAAATATCATTGCAAAAAATAGAACAATGTTTGTTCTCTATCACAATCTTAAAACCATCAACTTCTTCCAAACATGAAGAAGAAATAATGTTCTTGCTCAGAGCAGGAATGCAATAACAATTATTTAATTCCAAAACTAATCCGGAGGGTAGAGACAAGTGGTAGGTGTCGACCGCCAACACCTAGGGGTGGTAAAGGGCCCTCATTTTTGTACTAGAAATTTTAAGGATCGGGCCGGATGAAAATAATACTAGTTTTTGAACTAAATTTTGTTAGGGCCAAGTTAGATTGTGAAGGAACAAATGGGCCATGATCCGTTACCACCCCTACCAACACCGCAACCTTTGCGCCATTGCCGACACGAACATCCAGTATCAAATACCCTGCAACGATTTGCAAGTGTGAATCATCGATCCAGTATCAAATACCTATGATTCACTAGAAGATAATGCAATATTAATTTCTATAACATTTATACCTGAAGTGGAAGTCTCACTTCCCTTCTTCTTCTTCTTTTCTTCCAAGTATATCTTGCAGTTCCTAGACCAATGTCCCTTTTCATGACAGTGGAAGCATTCAACCTCAGATTGGGGCCAGATTTGGCTTTAGGTGCTGGCTTTTGCTTAGAGCCCGAGGACTCACCGCCAGGAACCTTTTCCTTGCCTTTACCCTTGGGAGGCGTCCAATGCTTCCTCTTTTTGTTCCCATTCTGAACCATCATCACATGATTGGGATTCTTCTTAATGCTCTCCTCTGTTGTTTACCATCCCATGCAATTCACTCAATGTTTTCTCCAAGCCATTCATCTGAAAGTTCATGATAAAAGGCTCGTAGCTCACGGGGAGCGACTGGAGAATGACATCAGTAGCCAGGTCATTATGAAGTTCAGAACCAAGTCTGTCCACAGTCTCAATGTAACCAATCATTTTGATCACATGAGGACTGACCAGACTACCTTTTGACAGTTTGCCCGCAAACAAGGACTTTGAGATATTGAACCTCTCAGTCCTGGCTTGGTTCTAAAACATCCCACATAGCCCCTCGATCATAGTGTAAGCATCCACATGCTCATACTGCTTCTGCAGATCAGGGGACATGGCGAGCATCAGACATCTGACATCGACTGAGTCATTACAGTGCTTCTCATAAGCATTGTGTTCATCAACAGTGGAACCGTCAGGGAGTTCGTCAGGATATGCATGGCTGCTCAAGAACATACTCCTTTTTTCTCTTGCCTGAGAACAATTCTCAAGTTGTGGTACCAATCAATAAAGTTTGTTCCATTCAATTTTTCTTTCTCAAGAACAGATCACAAATTAATTAAAAGTGGAATTGTTACTGGCAGACATGATCTACAACATAAAATAAAGCAAGATTTCAGCACTATGTTTATGTAAAGACTTTCATTAACCGATTTAACAAAAGACAACCTACTATATTGAAGTCATCTTCCATCTAATGGCATATAGTGGTTCAAGATCCATAATCACTAAAATCCAAGTGAGTTGGCATCACGGCTACAAAAATAGTGACACAGGTAAGCAACAATTTGCTAATCATATCTCTATATGACTCTTGTTTGTCGGGTGGCATCCAATGCCCCGGCCCCAACACTATGCCTTAAAGCCCCAAACTATTTTGATAGCTTTGTTGAGTTAACCAATACTATGCTTGTGAATGTCTGACATCCACCCTATACAAAAATGATAGCTGAGGGTACTCTACTTTGGTAAACCTACCACACAACGATCAAAAAAATTATAGGTGCTGCTATTGGTAAAAGGCATCAAAAACTCAACTTTTCTAAGGGAAGCTATTCTATCATGACAAAACATCCACCATTTGTAAAGCATGAAAGAATAGTATGACAGGAAAGTAAACATCGCATGCATATAATCATATTATATTGTGAATAGTATGGCCTCTTTCATCACAGTGGGCTCCATCGCCATGGCTCCAATGTGACCTCCATTGCCACTCGTCCTACTTTGTGGTGATTAACATCGCCATCATGCTTGAAGCCACCATGGATAGATACTAAACTATTACATCTAATAGCTAGTGAAATAATTACATGAGGATTCAAAATATCACAAGTCGACACGCAAATCGTTATACAATAACGGTGCAACCTCAACCTGGTTGTGTTAACTTGCGACACGCAGGCCTCATAAATCATCACATATATCATCACATGACATTGAGGCATTGAGGCCATACCATTCACATCATACCCTGCAAAAACAAGTTAGGCATACGATGTGTTCTACCAAAGTAGCGCTTAGGAAGCCGCTATAGCGAGAAAGCAACAGCGGTCCCCCATGGGTCTCAGGGTAGCGCCCTGAAAACCTCACAGAATTTACACAGATCGCATCTATGGAATCCTTATGAAAATCTCATCGGAGTGATCGCATCACCACAAATCCGAGCCATTCATAATGCCTCAATTTTCACTAGGTCAATCACATTGACCCGTGCAACCTTTGCACTTGAGAAGACTGCATCTACACATGACCTCGATCTGTTGGTTCAATCAGCTGACTATGCACACAGTCAGTCCCTGATGGTGATTCCAGCCGGTAGGGACATGTCGTATGCACAACAGAGAAAGAACATGAACTAATCTTTTTGGTCACATGCCGCACAATCAACTCACTCCAGTTTTAACCCCTTATGACCAATTGATCAAATCAAACCGTGCAAAAGTAATAGATCCAATCTACTACAACAACATATCA
>OAMR01000287.1:987256-998035 GCA_900205405.1 Echinochloa crus-galli
CCTCTGCGCGTGGGGCTGCTGCGGCGCCGACCCTTCGACGGCCACCCGTGGCGTCGGCCTCGCGGTGGTCGGCGCCGCCTTCTCCCGGCGGCGATCGCGGAGGTGGCCCCCCCGATGCCTGTGCGCATCCCGGCGACAGCCTGCTGAGCGGCTCCGCGGAGGCCGCCCACGTCGACGGCGGGTCGGGACGGGGAAGGTCGACGAGAACGGCCGTGGCGGCGCTGCTGGCGCCTGTCGCTGATGAGCGGCCATGCCGCGGCCGATGCGGATGGCTGGGGCGGCGGCTGCACACGGTTGGCCCGCCGTCAAGTTCGCCTCCCGAGCTCGCAGCTGGTGACGCATCTTCTGGAGCTGGCGTTGCGCGAGGAGGCCGCGGACGGCTTCCTGGAGATGCACTGCCGCAGACGTTGGAGAGGTACGCATCTGAGCCCCCGTCTCCACCGTCCCCATCCTGGTGTCCGTCTCTGGCACGATCTCGATCTGCTGCCCCGCCGTTGCCTCGTCTTCGCTCTTCTCGGTGGCTGTCGACTCCTGCTGCGAGGTCCCATCGGTGAAGGATGGTGGTAGATCCGCGACGGGTGCAAGGACCGCCATCGGCGGCGACCATACGGGTGGCGGCAGCGGCGGCCACATTGATTTGGGCCCAGGACGTCGGCGGCGGCCACATCGACGTGGGCGGCGACAGGTGCAGGAAGGCCATGGCTGCCCTCTGCGTAATGAAGTCGTCCACTTGGCACTGCATGTCGACGATTACCGGCAGCAAAGCCTTTGACCGCGCCCACGCATCCGTGGGTGATTGTGCTGGGCTGGTGGAAGCAGAAGCCATGGGCGTGGATCGAACCCAGGCCATCTGATACCAATTGTTATGGTGGGCGATCAGTAAGAAGGGAATGAGGGGGATCGAGGGAGCAGGGTCGCCGGCTGCAGTGCTGCTGCCCACGGCCGGGCAAGAGGAAGGGTTTTGCTTCTAATTCTTGTTTAATTAGATTGCATCTTTTCTCTTTATATAGAGAGGTTTAGACCAACTAACTCTAATTAACCCTAATGGGCTAAGGCCCAATAGGCCATTGACTCTCCTAACAATAGTGCAGTACACATATTGCTGCTTCCTGTATTCAACAAAGTGGCAAATTAGAAAGCAGTGCTTCAGAAAACATATCTAATTAGAATTTATTAATGACCTTTCAGTTCACAACATAGCCACCACAGAGGAAAAAGGAAACAAAAAGCAATGGAGCTGATATAAAATGTTACCTATTCTTCAAAATAATCATTGTTAACTCAAGTAAAAAATTCTAAATAGAGATACCTGCCAGTATAGCTCTCGTTAACACGAGGAAAATCTACAGCAGAAACTGACAGTTGTTTCTGTGAAGCAGCTCCAGTTTTCATGTTGAATATCATCTCGTACCTACGAACGTTAGGATAAGGACAACTGCTGCATTACTTCAAATCAAAATAGACTTTGAGATTGCAGGTACATACAGCTCATTCCCAAAGTTCTCGAGCTTGTCACTTTGATGCACGTTCACCTTGTCCAAATCAGGATTCTCAAGGGGGCAGGTAATGAGAAAAACTTCGTCACCCTGCTCACAAGCATTAGCAGCGACAACACATTATTTGAAAGATCAGCTCAAATTACGAAAGTGAAATGCATGGAACTGCATGGCATAGCAGAGCAACAGAAAAAGGCTCTGTTTTCTCCATTCTGTCAAACAACTGTTTTTGTGCTGATCGTTCATCATTATCTCTGAATGATGCTTTTTGTTGCTCATTCAACCCCAAAAGTATGTCCCTAATCCCTTCCATTATCTGTTTATGGTTTTCTATTTTCGTATTTCTAACAAAGATTGGTCCCTTTAAGTAGCAACAGAGAAAAGGTGCTTGAAAAAAACAGAGAAAAGGTGGTCATATTATCGCACCTCAATACATGACTGGATAGAACAATCAAGACAAAAACTATGTTCTACAAACCATCCATTTTTTTACAAAAAAAAGCTAGGTTCTACAAACCATCCATTTTGTTACAACAAAAGCTACGTTCTACAAATCATGAATTCCAATTCCATTTTCTGCCCAATGTACCAAGCAGTTACTATAAGACAATATAGGAGATTAGCTTCTGGAGATAACAGCATTAGTTATCATTTTTTTAAAAAAAATAGGGTTCAAGCGAGTGTACAAATGCTGTAAAGAGTTCAAGCAGAAACTACAGATGCCGTAGCATTGTGGAATATGAAACAATTGGGAAGTTCAAACCATCTTATGAGTTTTTCATCCTTGGCATAGCGTTGTATAGTACCGAAACAAGATTTCTTTGTAGGATCAAACTTGTAAATAAATTCACCATTGACCTTTCTTTACCATTTCCTGTATACAAGAATATAGAATAAGAATATAGAAATGAGGTGTTTGGACATTTTCCCAATTGCCATGAAATAAGTACCGACTATGGTATCCTTCAACTGAATACAAATAAATGGCACAGGAAAAATGTAAACAAGAACGATTCACCTGTGATGGCAACAACAAAGGAAGGTCCATGAAAATAGAATAATTCTCTGTGATGGCAAAGTCATGCATCATTACAGATTCTGGTATTGTTATCGGCACAGGATCAAGCATAGCCCCATCTTTGGTAATAACACGGTATGTAAAGTAAGGAGGCTCACGTGAGTATCCAAAGGTGAATATTTCATCACAAAGTAGGATAAGGACATTAAACCCAAATTGTCAGAATGAAGGGGAAAGCAAGAAATAGTACATCAGATATAATTTACCTGTAAATGGATCAACTTTTGGATGGGCGGTGAAAGAATGTAGGTCTCCATCTTCGACGACCTTAACTACTGTTGACAACCAAAATTGGCAGGCTGTGCAAACCGGTCAAACCGGTGTGCACAAACCGGTCAGACCGGTTTTGATAAATTTGTTAAAATGCAGATTGAACTTCACCATTGCGTAGCTCTCGTCAAGACGATCAAGATGCATATGTGGAACGCCTAATTTGGACTCCGGATGAGAGAGTTATGGTGTCGGGAAGATTCTGCATGTCGGAAAACCGGTCAGACCGGTTTCCCAATCCGGTCAGACCGGTTTGGGTCTGAATTTGAGTAGGTTTAGGACTCTGAGTTTTATACCATATTGTAATCGACTCAACGGGGTAAGACCATGTCACCCTATAAATATAAAGGGCCAAAGGCCGATTGAGCATATCCAATCGATCAAAAATACTTTCGTTTATCTTTTTACTTTTTCTCTTTGTCCTACTTTTCCAATCTACTATTTGCTGTTCCTCCTTCGTCTCTACGTCGATTGAGGGTGTTCTAGGTGGCCTGCCAACTCTAGGACAACCCTGCGTGCGTTACCCCGACGGGATCCTTCCCGAACGACGTTCGAAGGTATACCGCCAGTTCACTCCGGCAAACCGGTCTAACCGCTTTGCATAGGCGGTCTGACCACTTTGTGTTGTGGTGCTACAGCGAGCCCTCTACGCACCGTTTGTTGGCCGCAAACTTGTGCCAACAGATTTGGCGACTCCGCTGGGGAAGAAGGTAGATCAAATTGCTGCCATGGCCGGTAAACTACCTAAACCCGCTGATGTTGATGCTCAAAATATTGTAAAGCCGAGGGTCGAAGAAACGTCAGCTGCAGATCAGAAAGCACTTGCTGAAATCAAGAAAAAGATCTGTGATCAGAAAGAGCAGGAGATCCAGGAGCTAGAAGAAGAAGCCGCGAAGCAATACGTGTCGCACTTCTCCGTGGATCGACAAGGGAAGGTCAAGAAGGACAATGATGTCGTCATTGATATTCCCGCGCTGAAGGTACAATCCAATGCTCCTCCTGAAATTAATTCAGAAATTGCAAATTTCCTTGATGGAGCTGTTAGTGCTAGCTTTAATAATAAATTTGTTGCCATGAGTGAAAAGTTTGAATCTACGATTACTTCTCGCTTAGATCGTTTAGAGGCTAAATTTGGTAAACAATTTTCTGGTAATAATGTTAATGTATCTACTTCTAATACCGAAAATTCTAAAGATAGCACACCAGAGGATCTATCAAATTTGCATATTCCAAAAATCCCCATTGGTTCATCACCAGTCCACCACATACATAGCCGGACTACTATTGGTACTTCGGCTGGTGGACGTAATACGATGGCTGCTACTAATTCTATAATGCCGCATATGGTTGTGTATAGTGAGCCATCTACAAGTGCATATGTTTCTAATAGTTCGTTGCGTCATGTTCCTAGCCCATTGCCAAATCAAACAGCAACATATAGCACACCACAACCCACTATAAGTCAAGTACCACATTCTGGATCACCTAGACCTAGAACCGTTGTGGGGATGGAGGGGTTTAGAGAAGAGATACTTGAGATATGTAGACAAACTTTTGGTACGGAACCTAAAACTAAGAATCGGTCGTATCAAAGACCGTATCCTGAGAACTATGAGTATATTCCATACCTGTCAGGATTTAAAATACCAGAATTTACTAAATTCAGTGGGGATGATGGTAGAAGTACATTAGAGCATATAGGCTAATTTACTATACAATGTGGTGAAGCTGCTTCTAATGATATTTGTAAACTGAGAATCCTTTCCAGCAAAATAGCCTTTTCACTCTTATGTCTGCATTTACTTGGTTTATTTCTTTGCCACCCAACTCAGTTTATACCTTTGCTAATATAGAAAGTAAATTTCATGATTATTTCTTTAATGGTGAAACTGAGTTAAAATTGTCAAATCTTGTATCGGTTAAGCAAAAATCTAATGAATCTGTTTCTGAATATATTAGAAGATTTAGAGATACTAGAAACCGATGCTATAGTTTGCCAATTTTAGATAGAGATCTAACTGATCTTGCTTATGCTGGTTTGCTTGATGTTCATAGAGAGAAGCTAGATGGTCAAGAATTCCTAGATATGAGACGGTTGTTGCAAAAAGCTCTAGCTAATGAAAATCGACTTAAAGAATCTAGGAGTTCACAAAAAACCAATGACAAAAATAATCGTCCTATTTGTTATGCATCTGATAATTCGGACGATGAGAGCAATTATGTTTATTGTGCTGAATTTGTATGGTCATCCAAAGATAAGCCTAGCACTTGTGATTCTCTAAAACCGGTCCGCAAGAATCGGCAAGAGGAAGTTAAATATACTTTTGATGTAGCCAAGTGCGATAAGATTTTTGATGAGTTGTTGAAATCTGGAAAAATTAGAATAACTCATACTATGCCACCATTACAAGAGTTGAAGAGATGCGCTTATTGTAAATTTCATAATTCTTATTCTCATGCAACAAATGATTGCAATGTATTTTGGCGGCAAGTGCAATCGGCCATCAATGAAGGTCATTTGGCTTTTCATCCTATGCAGGTTGACACTAATCCTTTTCCTATGAATACCATTGAGATACGAAATCCCAAAGTGCTAATTCGGCCACATCAAGCCGAAAAGGCCATTGGAAAAAATGTAATCATTGGAGATGATAGGCTTGCTGATTCAGAGGTGATAAAGGTGCAGAAAAAGGTCCCTCAAGTGCTTGGGGGGCAAGGCCAGACAAAGAAGATCGGCAGTACATCAACCGGTCTGACCGGTTTCTCAGACCAGTCTAATCGGTTTCTCCAGAAAGGTTGGAAGTGCTCCAAGCACAAGAAAAAGGCGAAGCCGACTTTCGAGGAGCTTTTTGCCAAGTACAAGAAGGGAGTAAGCCAAAAGCAAAGGAATCGGCCAGGTAAAGGTAAAGAATCAAAACATCAAAATGAATCTTGTTCTTGCAAATCTCAAGTGCATTATGCTGCTGCACCTTATTCATATGTTGGACCGACCTCACCATGGTCCTGGTCATATCCTTCCTATTATTCACCTTTAGATTATAATAAATTACATATGTGCTCATATATGATTCAATATGCTCCTACATATGTAAGTCATGGTTCAACGCAAAGACCGTTTGTTGTTGACAATAATCTGGTTAGAAGTGTACCTATTGACTCTAAGGGAGATGAGAAGGACAGTAAGAGAGATTCAAAATACTCACAGCCGAGATGGTGTCCCTCAGGCTTGTCTCATACTCAAAAAAAGAAGATTGCAGCGGATTCGAAAGCAAGGATCAATGGAGCAACAAACAAAGGTCATACCAGCAATATCAGCAACTACTAAGCAGGTATGGAGACCAAAGCAAGTCATTCCTTGAGTTAAGAACAAGTTTATGGCCGATAAAACAATTATCGCCCTTAGGAGTAATATATGGGTGATGTACCGTTAATCATCATCTTTAGCCAATTTTGATCATTGTAGATGTTTTCTGACATGCAAGCTTTGCCAGAAAACAGGGGGGCATGTGTTGACAACAAAAATTGGCAGGCTGTGCAAATCGGTCAGACCGGTTTGTGATATGTTGACAACAAAAATTGGCAGGCTGTGCAAATCGGTTAGACTGGTGTGCATAAACCGGTCAAACCGGTGTGCACAAACCGGTCAGACCGGTGTGCACAAACCGGTCAGACCGGTTTGGTTAAAGTTGCTAAAATGCAGATTGGACTTCACTATTGCGTAGCTCTCGTCAAGACGATCAAGATGCATATGTGGAACGCCTAATTTGGACTCCGGAGCCTATTTTGGACTCTGGATGAGAGAGTTATGACTTCAGAAAGATTCTGATCCTGAGAAAACCGGTCAGACCGGTTTGGGTCTGAATTTGAGTAGGTTTAGGACTCTGAGTTTTATACCATATTATAATCGACTCAACGGGGTAAGACCATCTCACCCTATAAATATAAAGGGCCAAAGGCCGATTGAGCATATCCAATCGATCAAAAACACTTTCATTTATCTTTTTACTTTTTCTCTTTGCCCTACTTTTCCAATCTACTATTTGTTGTTCCTCCTTCGTCTCTATGTCGATTGAGGGCGTTCTAGGTGGCCTGCCGACTCTAGGACAACCCTGTGTGCGTTGCCCCGACGGGATCCTTCCCGGACGACGTTCGAAGGTATACCGCCGGTTCACTCCGGCAAACCGGTCTAACCGCTTTGCATTGGCGGTTTGACCGCTTTGTGTTGAGGTGCTGAAGCAAGCCCTCTACACACCGTTTGTTGGCCGCAAACTTGTGCCAACAACTACATCTAAAAATGTGGAACCGGAGCACGAGCGAGCAAAGGGGGTGATGTTGGTGCACAGGGCCTCGCCGGCCATGGACGTGAGCTCCTTGGAGAGGGATACCCCGGGACGGGGCGCGGCCAGCCACGGCGCGTCCACGGCCAGCATCCGGCCGGCCACGGGCTAGGGCAGCTAGGGCACGGCCACGGGCTAGGGTTAGGCGGACGGGGGTTGGGGATAAGGGTTTCACGATGGACAAGGAGTTTTACCTGTGATCCGTGTCGCCGTCGATCGTCCTCAGCTCACCTAGGGTTTCCCTACACCTCTCCGTCGATCTGCACCTCGCCGTTGGTGCGGGGGTCGCGGATGTCGAGCGTGGGGGCAGCGGCGGCTGAAGGACTTGGGGCAGCGGCGGCGCAGGCGTCGGGAGATTTGTTTTTGCTAGGGTTTAGCGGAGGCGCAGGGGAGTGGACGCGCGGAGGGCGTCAGATAGTATTTATACGGACGAAGGGAGGGGGCGCGGGGGACGGAGGATGGCGCGTGGGGGCGTCGGGACGTCGAGGCACGGAGGAAAATCCGGGGGCGCAGGAGGTCGTCGGATATTTTTTTTACGGAAGGAATTGATCGCACTGTGAGCAGACGGAGGGCAGACGGATAGGTCACACGGTCGTGGTTTCCCAGCTTATTCTTATTAGGAGTAGAGATATCTTGTATGCAGGATGCCCCCGCTGGATGGAATCCGTCACCCGCAACCGTGGCTCGCGCCCTTGACATGGGCCAAGTCATGGGTTGTGAGGTGAATCACTAATATGAATTTATACAGTCATCTGTTTAGTGTGGTTTGCTGCCATTTGTTCGAAATCTGAATGCATGCCTCCATTCTAGGAGGTTATCAGGTCGCATTTTTGCATAGGAATGTCTTTTAAAATCCCGGGCCTATTTGCAATTTTGCTAATTATTACTCTGCTATATGCTGCTCCAAATTTTTTAAATAGTCATAGTGCTAGGCTCATTCAATGTGTATGAGTTTATGTCATTTCATTGGGATGCTAAGATAGAAGAATGACAATGGTAAGTAAGGACAATAGTCATAGTGAATTCATTAAAAATATAGCTCTTTCTCCTTGATCTTTGTAGTTTCGTGTGTGGATTGCAGTATAAGGAGATCGTCAAATCTGGGAGCTTCAAGACAGTGTATCTCTCGTCTCCTGCTCCCATCAGCTGTTCAACAGGAGTAGTTCACTAGCAAATGACATAATTTCTTTTGGAAGTTTGGATTGACACTGACTGCCAAACTATGCTCACAATTTTTACTGTGCTCTTGATTTAATCTTTCAGTGCTCGTTGGTCGTGTTCATGGTTTTCTGAGCAATAGTATGAATTTGTGCCGAATGAGGCAACATAGATTGTGAAGAATAAAGACAACATAATGTGTATTTTATACAAGTTAATTTTTGCGAAAGGCAAAAGTACTAACTTTTATGAACTTCGGTGCGATCCTAGGGCCATGAAAATTAAATTTTTGTATGTCCGATTTATCTTTGCTCCATGTATCATACCCGTAGCAACGCATGGGCATTTACTTAGTACAAATCAAAGCATACATGAATCATCAATGAGACGGTTGATAGGTACACCACGTGCTGGCTCTCCATTAAACACATCCGTTATTGTGAACTAAGGGCACGGTGCCGATAGTCTCTCTATAAGACTCCCACGTAGGAAAGAGAAGCGAGGAGAGAGAATCAGCTGCCGCTAGAGCTAGCGAGAGCCGCTAGCACGCATCCCCACACCGAGCGGGCCCCATAGTGGGTGCAAACGAGGCAAAGCAGCTGGGCGGGGAGAGGACCATGGCGCAGCACAGTTGCCACAGCAGGGTAGAGGAGCTTGCCTTCGTGGGAAGCTAGGGGCGTGGCCGCCGCCACCACGGGGATCCGGCGAGAGGCAGCCGGGCTTGCGAGATCCGCCACGAGCGAGCTCACCGCAGACGCCCTCCGGCAAGCAAGCTGAGCGGGCAGAGGCAGCGTTGGGCGCGGCCACCCGGCGGAGGCAGGTCAACAGCGATGAGGTGGGGTCGCCGGCATGAGGTGTGGCTGCCGTCGCTGTTGAGGAGGATGCGGTGGGTGCGGCTGTGGCCGTGGGGCCTTGGCTGGCTGAAGCGGAGCAGATCCCCGGTGTGGGACGCGGCTGCCGTTGCTGTTGAGGAGGATGCGGCGGGTGTGGCCGTGGCCTCGAGGCCTTGGCTAGCCGAAGCAGAGCAGCTCGCCGTCATGGTGCGCGGCCGCAGATCTGGGGCGAGGTATGGACCACTAGGCCACTGCCGACGGAAACAAAGCTGCTCATCGGGCATCGGCACACGAAACGACTGCGTGCAAGGTCGGGGAAGAAGACAGGAGGAGAGGGATGGAATTAGAAAAGTCCTACCACGTGGGGTCCACTAGATTTAAAATTAAATGTTATAATCAGCTGTTGGAGAGCAGATCTATAAGGCCTTCTATAGCTGACGTGGACAAGATGAGAGCTGCTCTCTGCAACTATTGCGGGTGCCCTAAGTGTACATCCATGAGTTAGGTTTTACCGGTAGAGAAATGACTTTACATCCTTTACAATTATTATGAATACTTTTAGACCCAGGACTAGGTGTAATTTCTAGAGGAGTTGGAGGCCCTTTAGTCTTGATCGGTAAAACCAACCGAGACTAATGGTCCCTATAGAAGGTCAACTGAGACTAAAGGTGCCGTGGGCTTTAGTCCCTGGTGGTAATACTAGTCCGATGGTATTACCACCCGGGCTAAACGTTATCTATGGATTAATTTGAAAGGAAAAAACTCAGGACTATGTCACATGTGCTCCGTAGGTGAGACAAGAAAGTTATACGTGAGGTGAGAGGACCTAGGTTTGAGTCTCATACATCGCACGGGTGCATTTCCGTGAAAACTCGTGTGACTTATGATTCTTCCCGCGTGCGATTGTTGAATGAAACGGTTTCTAAACCGGAACTATTACTGTATTTTGTAAAAAAAAAATGCACACATGCATGACTGTCCAGTAGTGCGGAAGATCAACACCATTTATAATATGCTTTACAAAGGTATATGATTGGGATATTTTTTTTATAAGAAGTGCATTCCTGTCTCTTTGCTGGCTCTAGATAAACATTTTTTTGGAAAAGGGATGCTTTATTAATTTTTAGTTAGATACATCGAGGTGATACATCCACCTGAAAACACACTCCTGGCCTCTGCCATTACGACACACAACCCAACAAATGTATATCACAACCCTAGACCCTAATAGCTGCCAATCCTAAGACTAGACTGTCACCGAAATGCCCGGGCAAAAATAACCTTAGCCACTTGGACCAAGCAAAGCGACGCCGCTACAAGAGTGTCCTGCGATGACGGCGGTTGTAGGATAGCCCACATACGGAGCCAGTGCGAAGTTGTGAAAATGACCTGCAAAAAATTTGGAGTCTTGTTATCAAAAACCACTTCATTTCTGCATCGCCAGACAGCCAAACATAAGGCTGCCGCGCCTACAAACACCAGAGGTTTAGCATTTGGTGGAACTAGATTGAGCCAACCATTTAACATATTATTTACACTATTTGGTTTAAGTAAACCCCAAGCCGCATAAACAGAAGCCCATACCAAACATGTCCTATGCAGGTTGA
>OAMR01000287.1:1000391-1031079 GCA_900205405.1 Echinochloa crus-galli
GAACTAACCTGACTAAAGCACTTGTAACTCCCGAATTAAAGTATTTTCTATGCTGCAAACGACGTGCAACTAATTGCTTTGTTGATCGTTTCCTTCTTCTTTTTTCAGGGCAAATTGCTACCATAATTAACAATGGGCTTAGCTCGCAATGCTCTTGACGATACAGAGTCAGGACTTGTCAACCTCCCGGCCTTGCTGTTCCTCTCTGTTCCTTTTCCTTCTTTTCTATAAACTCTTCCCTGCCTTTTCCCGTTCTGATCACAACCATGAATCACAAGAGTGAAGAACTACAATATTCTTTTGATTTCCTGTTATTAGGATAGTACGATTGCAACCATGGTGCGTTCATGCATCTTGGCAAATCTTGGTCTATGGCTGATTGCCTAATGCCTAGGTCTCACCAATGCTTTGCTGCTGCTGTCCACGTCCAGACTCAAGCAACAAGCCAACAACATGCGTCTAACTTTTGATCAGTTATTTCCCGCATCGAGAATCAGGAAACTACCATGTCCAAGTGAATATGAGTATTTTATTACAAACGCGGCATGGTTCGACTTGTGTCTGAAGGTCGATTTTAGCAACACTGTGATCGACTGCCACTATTTGCTATGTTCAGTTTTATGATTCGACTTGTGTTTGAATGTCGATTTTAGCAATAGATAGCGATCGACCACTTCTATTTGATATGTTCAACTTTTTTGGAGCATTGTTTGATTGGGGCCCACACTGGAGCTGACCTTACGATTGAACTTTGGATATACATTCCTGATATGTATAGGTTATAACTATGATTTCAGGGATCTAATAGTGATATCTGGATACTGTGCTCCTGATTTAATCTTTCATTGCTCGTTGGTCGTGTTCATGGTTTTCTGAGCAATAGTATGAATTTGTGCCGAATGAGGCAACATAGATTGTGAAGAATAAAGACAACATAATGTGTATTTTATACAAGTTAATTTTTGCGAAAGGCAAAAGTACTAACTTTTATGAACTTCGGTGCGATCCTAGGGCCATGAAAATTAAATTTTTGTATGTCCGATTTATCTTTGCTCCATGTATCATACCCGTAGCAACGCATGGGCATTTACTTAGTACAAATCAAAGCATACATGAATCATCAATGAGACGGTTGATAGGTACACCACGTGCTGGCTCTCCATTAAACACATCCGTTATTGTGAACTAAGGGCACGGTGCCGATAGTCTCTCTATAAGACTCCCACGTAGGAAAGAGAAGCGAGGAGAGAGAATCAGCTGCCGCTAGAGCTAGCGAGAGCCGCTAGCACGCATCCCCACACCGAGCGGGCCCCATAGTGGGTGCAAACGAGGCAAAGCAGCTGGGCGGGGAGAGGACCATGGCGCAGCACAGTTGCCACAGCAGGGTAGAGGAGCTTGCCTTCGTGGGAAGCTAGGGGCGTGGCCGCCGCCACCACGGGGATCCGGCGAGAGGCAGCCGGGCTTGCGAGATCCGCCACGAGCGAGCTCACCGCAGACGCCCTCCGGCAAGCAAGCTGAGCGGGCAGAGGCAGCGTTGGGCGCGGCCACCCGGCGGAGGCAGGTCAACAGCGATGAGGTGGGGTCGCCGGCATGAGGTGTGGCTGCCGTCGCTGTTGAGGAGGATGCGGTGGGTGCGGCTGTGGCCGTGGGGCCTTGGCTGGCTGAAGCGGAGCAGATCCCCGGTGTGGGACGCGGCTGCCGTTGCTGTTGAGGAGGATGCGGCGGGTGTGGCCGTGGCCTCGAGGCCTTGGCTAGCCGAAGCAGAGCAGCTCGCCGTCATGGTGCGCGGCCGCAGATCTGGGGCGAGGTATGGACCACTAGGCCACTGCCGACGGAAACAAAGCTGCTCATCGGGCATCGGCACACGAAACGACTGCGTGCAAGGTCGGGGAAGAAGACAGGAGGAGAGGGATGGAATTAGAAAAGTCCTACCACGTGGGGTCCACTAGATTTAAAATTAAATGTTATAATCAGCTGTTGGAGAGCAGATCTATAAGGCCTTCTATAGCTGACGTGGACAAGATGAGAGCTGCTCTCTGCAACTATTGCGGGTGCCCTAAGTGTACATCCATGAGTTAGGTTTTACCGGTAGAGAAATGACTTTACATCCTTTACAATTATTATGAATACTTTTAGACCCAGGACTAGGTGTAATTTCTAGAGGAGTTGGAGGCCCTTTAGTCTTGATCGGTAAAACCAACCGAGACTAATGGTCCCTATAGAAGGTCAACTGAGACTAAAGGTGCCGTGGGCTTTAGTCCCTGGTGGTAATACTAGTCCGATGGTATTACCACCCGGGCTAAACGTTATCTATGGATTAATTTGAAAGGAAAAAACTCAGGACTATGTCACATGTGCTCCGTAGGTGAGACAAGAAAGTTATACGTGAGGTGAGAGGACCTAGGTTTGAGTCTCATACATCGCACGGGTGCATTTCCGTGAAAACTCGTGTGACTTATGATTCTTCCCGCGTGCGATTGTTGAATGAAACGGTTTCTAAACCGGAACTATTACTGTATTTTGTAAAAAAAAAATGCACACATGCATGACTGTCCAGTAGTGCGGAAGATCAACACCATTTATAATATGCTTTACAAAGGTATATGATTGGGATATTCTTTTTTATAAGAAGTGCATTCCTGTCTCTTTGCTGGCTCTAGATAAACATTTTTTTGGAAAAGGGATGCTTTATTAATTTTTAGTTAGATACATCGAGGTGATACATCCACCTGAAAACACACTCCTGGCCTCTGCCATTACGACACACAACCCAACAAATGTATATCACAACCCTAGACCCTAATAGCTGCCAATCCTAAGACTAGACTGTCACCGAAATGCCCGGGCAAAAATAACCTTAGCCACTTGGACCAAGCAAAGCGACGCCGCTACAAGAGTGTCCTGCGATGACGGCGGTTGTAGGATAGCCCACATACGGAGCCAGTGCGAAGTTGTGAAAATGACCTGCAAAAAATTTGGAGTCTTGTTATCAAAAACCACTTCATTTCTGCATCGCCAGACAGCCAAACATAAGGCTGCCGCGCCTACAAACACCAGAGGTTTAGCATTTGGTGGAACTAGATTGAGCCAACCATTTAACATATTATTTACACTATTTGGTTTAAGTAAACCCCAAGCCGCATAAACCGAAGCCCATACCAACCATGTGAACCTACATTTGAAAAAAAGATGTTGAATTGATTCATTCTCGTGGCAGAAACTACACTGTTACTACCATTCCAGTTACGTCTAGCCAGATTATCCTTGGTTAGGATAACCCCTCATTTGAGGAACCACATAAAAATGTTGATCTTTAATGGGATTTTTTATTTCTATAATCTTTTATTTGTTCTTGGGACATTTTGGTAAATGAGAGCCATGTAATGTGTTTTAACTAAAAAAACACCTGCCTGGTCCAAACTCCATTTAAATTCATCCCGTTCCTGAGTAAGATCAATATTTCCAACGAGCCACTAAATTATTCCACATTATCAACTTAGGTCCAATCAAATCTCTACGCCATGATATATTGGGAATCTCTGTACTAAGTACATCTGCCACCGTATCCTATTTTCTCCGAGCTATATTATATAATTGTGGATATTGATTACGAAGAGGGCTGTTTCCTAACCATTTGTCCTCCCAAAATCTTATCTGGGTTCCATCCTTTATAATGAGGGATCCAAATTTTAGAAAGTCATTCTTAGCCTTCATAAGGTTAGCCCAAAAGTGAGAATCCCCACTTTTCCATTGGACCTGAATCAGCGGCTGGGTCCCTAGATATTTGTTGCACAAGATCTGTTGTCAGGTTCCATATGATGTTAACAGACAGTATAGCCACTTGCTGAGCAAAGCGATGTTTTTGAGTTCTAGATTATGTATCCCTAATCCTCCTTGATCTTTCGGTATACACATAATGTTCCATCTAGACAATCTGTATTTTCGTTTACGCAAAATTTGCTCCTGGACACCGTTATTCGTTCAAATTGGCCAGAACACACCGCCAAGAGCGAAATATGCTGGGTACCATTATGAAAACCGTATTCTTTGCCCAGACACACCGCAAGCAATAGAATATCAATTTCTCTGATTTGATGAGAGAGAAGAGGCAGGAAAAGACCATTTTACCCTCAAGTGAATTGGGGCCCGCGTGTCAGCTCTATCTTCAACCTCTCTCACCTCTCGCCTCATTGCCGACCACCGGCTCCTCCCTCTCTGTCTCCTCCCGACGCCTCCGCGCCGTGGCCTTCCCCTACCGCCGCCCCGCGTCCCCGCGCTGGTCATGGCGCCGTCGCTGATGACGGAGACGACGTGGTTGGTGCGGCCCAGGAGGTCGCGGGCGACGGCCATGCCCAGCACCGCCGAGATGCTGGTGGAGCTGTGGCTGGCACCGAACGCGTCGTGGGGGCTCTCGTCGCGCTTGGGAAGCCGGCGAGGCCAGAGGTCTGCCGGAGCGTGTGCATCCGGGAGCGGCGGCCGGTGAGGATCTTGTGCGGGTAGGCCTGGTGGCCCACGTCCAGATGATTTTGTCGTCGGGGGTGTCGAACACGTGGTGGAGGGCGACGACGAGCTCGACGACGCCCAGGCAGGAGCTCAGGTTGCCGCCGGTCTTGGAGACTGTGTGCACCACCTCCGCGCAGAGCTCCGCCGCCAACTGCTCCAGCTCTTGCGTGCAGAGGTTCTTCATGTGGATCGGGTAGTTGACGGTGTCGAGAAGCGGCGTCGCCGGCTTCTCGCCGGAGGAGGAGTCCACCTTCCACGGGCCTACAGATAAATCCGCAAGCGGACGGATACCGATGTAGCTTTCACCCGTGAGTATTCCAAGGTATCGATTTCCACGGGGAACGAGAAGTGTACTAATCCTAAACTAAGTTGTCCAAGGTAGATGGAGTGGATAAATGGACTAGGTGAGGTGGATGACGACAACAAGGATGGAAGAGAAGAGATAGGAGATAAGAGATAAGAGGGTAGAGAGGGTACAGGTCTGGCAAGAGTATTCTACCGACTACTGGGCAGTTCAGAAGATACGAAAGGCGAGAGCCTCTGACACACAGAAAGGGATGAGAAGGGGTGCCGACTACCCTGAACCTTGGGTCCTAAGACACCAGAACTAACGTGATGGGCTACAAATACCGTAAGGGCTGTCACCACCTTACGGCTACCATCTCCTTTGCGACGGGCGGATTCTAAGGTTACTGGCAAGTCTAGGAACCACTCCTACACTAGTCAATAACTACTTATCTCCTATAGTAAGATAAGCACCCAGGCTAAGCAACCAGTATACAGTTATGCCAATCAACTAAGCACTGAACGAAGAACGAAACAAGTAAATGAATGTAAGAACTGAATGCTCAATTAATCAGAGAGAGATACAAAAGTTACCAAACATGACCCGGATGCCACTCGAAGTGGAGCCGCATCCGTAGAGGTACAGCGGGGAGAGGGGCCGACACTCCGGCTCCTCTCCGGGACGTTCACCTCTCCTCTCTCCCTATTTCTACTGATATGAGTGGTGGAACCTAGCGACGCCTACTCTTCTTCTCCTCTTGAGTTGTGTGTTGTTGCAGGGGCTGGAGGGTCCTATTTATAGCGTGGAGGGTTGGTTTGAAGTGGAGCAGTGGCCAAGAAAGCTCAGGGGCGGTTCCAGCATCTTCGAGCGGACTTGGCGCGTTCGGCCGAACTGCCCAGTTCGGCCGAACCACCCATTTTGCACCGCCTCTGCCTCCTACGGTCAGGATGAAGTGCCAGGGTCGGTTGTGAGGCGGTGGGCCTGATTCGAGCGAACTAGGGGGTTCGGCCGAACGCCACGTGTTCGGCCGAACCGCCTCCCTGCACCGCCTTCGCTCGGTGGACTCCCTGGGCCGGCCTCTGGTGATGTACTTCATGATGTGTGGGCCTAGGATGACATGTCCGTGTGTTGGCGGTCGTCCATGTGTCTTACATCGTGTCAGCTTAGTCATCGGTGACATGGATGGCTCCCGGTGGCTTGTACGGCTAAGGGGGGTAACCGGCCGAACGTGTCGTTCGGCTGAATCGGTCATTTCCGACCCCTATAGCACGCATTTCTCATTGTTGTATCTGCACAAGCAACACTCACCAAAACTCGTGGAACTCCATTAGGAATAAAACCTAGGTACATGGAGTATTGCATAAAGCTTCATTTATTACCGAGTATTGGTGGTCGAAATTGGGTTGTAACGACCGCCAACAAGCTCCCCCAAGCTTAGCTCTTTGCTCGTCCTCGAGCAAAGATAAAAACTTAGGTTCAGTGGATCAGGAGTTGCTACAATGCCATTTCTCTTGCAGGTAACTTTATAAACAACTAGTACTCAAAAATACTTGAATCACTAGCAAGGTATTAATTCACCATTTTACCTATGGGGCTTATAGCAATCTCCTTAACTTGGGCGGTTGAAAGAATGAACAGTTTAACTTAGTTTTATTCCACTCTACTCCTTTTAGGATCCTATCTCGGAGCTTTCACCCTTTTGTGAAAAGATAAATTGTTCCTCATTGGTTCACTCAATCGCTCAAGTGTATTTGAATCCTCACCAAAGGCTTTGCCTTATTTTCATCCTAACATCTAATTTGGCTATTTGTGTAGTTCAGGGACAAAGAATGAAGGCATAGAAGCATCTTATATTTTGCTAAGTCAAAAACCGGACCTTAGGAGAATCAATTCACACTCTTAGATCGAGAAGTGCAAGTGTGTGGAATATGCGGAGTGGAATATGTGGAGTGAAAATTGGTGGAACTTCATGGAATGATTCTTCCTCTCCTTTATTTATTTTTCGAGATCATGGGCTATCTTTTATTCTTCATTTTTTTTGCCATGCCTTTTTGGCATGCTTTTTTTTCTCATATTTGTTTTTGCCATGCCACTTGACATGCTTTTCTTTTTCTTTTTGCATAGCTCATGCCTCTACTTCAAGAATATTCAGAGAGGGAATCAAAGAACATGGAGTTTATTTTGTGGGATGGATGATGGCATGGTTTTGCTAACTCACGGTGTAGGAATTGCAAGTGAGAGGTGGAGTGTATGTGAATCTCGATCTTGAGAGCATGAAAGATTCCTCACAAAGGTCACAACAATTTGACAAAGCTCAATAAGATTACAAGCAGCATATGGTAGAAAGTTTAGAACTAATCCTATCATATGGCTCTGGTAGGAATTATGACCAATGAGGAACTTTGTTTTATTTTTGAAAGCATAAACATCCGAGATTTTCACCAAACTAAGAGCAGAAATAGAATTCAATGAAAGTCTCACTATATCAATCCCCACAACAACCTAGACTTGGAATAAGGCATATGCTCCCACAAGGTTTTCAGGTTCATTTCTACTCATGCCAAATAATTCAAGCATAGTCAAGCAACTAGTTGCAACAAAGTACTAGCAAAATTAATGACAGAGCAACTTTTCATCATTTCCAAAGTGAGAGGCATATGTTTCATTCCATGCATGGTTGGGAGTTAATTTTATTCAAGGGAAGTATTTTCAATTGAATGACCAAAGTGTTGGGTAATTCGGAAGGGAAGTATTTTCAATTGAATGACCAAAGTGCTGAGTAATTCGGAACTTACCTGATGGGGGCCTCCCCCAAGCTTGGACTCTTCACTGGTAGGGATTCAACCTTGAAAGGTACTGAGTTAGCTGGTCAGCCTGCTCATTCTCGTCCTGTTCCTCCACTGTGTCATGCCTGTACTCATGTATCTTTCTGTTAAACAGGGCAATCTCCGGTTGGCTCAAATGCACCAACCGGAGCGACAATTTTATTCTTTCTGCATTCAACTCCAATTTTATTATTCATTAAGCTAAGGTTGGAAATAAAATATTTGGAAGGGAAATAATAGAGCACCTCCTAAACAATGATTCGAGCAAAGGGAAATTGAAAAAAAAAGAAATAAATTGAAACTAATGGTGCTCTAAAAGATACAACTACACGACATCTACTCTATAGATGGATTGTAAAGGCTTAGATGTTACGTGGCTTTCGCGAGCCTCTTGAATTTGGCTATGAGTGCTTGGCAGAGGACATTGATCTTGTCATCCTTGTCCATCTACCAAGGCTCGCCTTCAGTGACCTTCTCACCGAGATTGTTAAATTTTCTGGTGTGTTTGCACCAGATTTCCATCCAGGCTCTTTATCCATGGGCTCCTCTTCTTCCTCCTCCTCGGGATGTTCAATCGGATGGCTTTAGGGGTTTTGGCAATTTTGCTCATGATAGTCTTGCATAGGGAACCCTTGGGTGAGGAAAGGTCGAGGATTGGGTGGCTAGGAAATGTAAGCACTGGGTCGTGCTCGGGAAAGTGATGGAGGATGGTTTCTGACTTGAGATCGACTAGCAGCTTTCCCAACATTTTCCTAGCGACTTCGAGACAAGATGGGACAGAGATAGGATCAAGAGTCCAAAAAGACGCTCAAGGGGCAAAAGAGGGTTCCTTCGGTCGAACCAACATGGTTTGGCCGAATTGTCCGCCCAAACTAGAGTGGTCTAGTTTGCCCAAAGTGCTTTTACAGAGTTTATCTCTCTAGTGCACACCCATCTCATTGACAATCTTCTTTGCAGAGTGTTCTTGGTCTTCATGCTCGATGTTCAGCTTGACTACTAGCTTGGGGGTGTTAAGGTGTGGCTATAAAATGTGGCTCCCCCAAGCTTAGATATTTCCGGGAGATGGATTCAATGAGATGGGAGCCACTATGACTAGCCCAGGGACGCCAAAGCGAGGAAAGATGTTTTCATTGGACATTTGCTTAGCGTGCCTGGTGGCTGCGGTTCGGTAGGACTTGGCTTCTTCCCAGCTAGAGACGGGATCTATGGTTACCAGAGTAAACTCGTAGTTCTCTGAGTTAGGAAAATGACCCATGGGGTCTATTCCCCTTACATCAAAGATTTCTACTGAATATTGCTGGTGAGTGGCTTTGCGTCTCTTTCCCGTGTTTTTGGCAGTGTGGGCATCTCTTGCTAAATTCCTTAGCATCTCCATATTGCCAGACCTTTGTTTTGAATGCTCAATAATGTCCTTCATAAGGTGCTCCAGGATACCTCTCCCAGGTTTTATGTGCCTCAGGTGCAGGTATGCATCGTCTGAGTCCATTTTGTATCTAGAAGAGATACGGGTTGTCCCATTGGTGATGTCTGTTCTCGTAAACCAATATTTTCCTATTTTCACCTGATGGGACACACCCTAACACCATGAAGTCAACTATGGTGGCGTACCACGGCTCTAGTGACCTTGAGGAGCGTATCACCCTGTAAGACAATCGCTGATGCGAAGGTCAAATGGGACTTGTACCTGAGACAGACCCACGGACGAGTCTTGGGTTCGCATCCTTTTTGTCCAAGAGATACTTCAGAGCAGCACGGTATGAATAGACTATGACCTTAGCCCCAACTTGGTAGGACCGGAAGTTGTCTACAACAAACACAACTGCTAGGAGTTCCTTTTCCGTGGTTGTGTAGTTGAGCTGGGGCCAGTGCGCAAAATGCTTCTTGTCCTTGGTTTGGCCCACAACAGCTCCTACGGCAAAATCGCTCGCATCGCACATGATTTCTAGTGGAATGCTATAGTCGTGGGACTGGATGATGGGAGCGAAACTGAGTGCTTTCTGGAGGGTGTGAAAGAGCACTCTTGATCAGAGAAGAGAGGGGTTTCCTTGGCTAAGAAATTGGTCAACGACCGGGCTTTTTTGAGAGAAATTTTTGATGAAACACCTATAAAGCCCGGTGCGGCCAAGGAGACTATGAATCCCCTTTTACTCGTGGGAGGTGTAGGCAGAGGATCGTATTAGGGAGTACGACAGGGGAAGTTGATGGCTTCTGGCTTTGTATCTAGTCTTTCCCCGATCAAAGACGAATCTCCATGACAATTGCCTAGCGACCCCAAGGTAAGATGAGACAGGGATATGATGTGTATGAAGGTTAGGAGTAATCCCATTGAAATCTTGGATCGGGTGTCCTGATACTGATCGATCCTCCTCCAGGACCATGGAACTCAAGTGGGTTCCAGGTTTGTTACTGATGGTCACTGGAGTGTGTTCGTCCTTAAAGAGGGAAACACAATTCAATCCAGAGAGAAGAGGCTTAGGCTCATTTAGAGGATGAATGTCTTCCTCCTCCATAAGGAATTGGGCATCTTCTTCTAGGAAAGGTTGCTCTAGGTCTATCAAGGATGTTGACATGACCTCCTCTTTAGGATCAGGATCGGGCTCCGCCTCTATAGGTGTGTTCAAGGAGTAGAAATAAGAGACTGGGAGAAGTTCTTCTCCGATCCTAGGCTCTACTAGCTGATGTGGTGCATTTTCTAGGATTTTCATGATTGGCCTACCAATAAAGATGGAATGAGTGGAGTTTTTGGGTAGGTCAAAGATATGGAAATCCAGAAAAAGTTCAGGGTCACTAATCTTAACCGGTATGACCCGCAAGATCACTAAACAGTCGAGGACCCTTCCCGATACGAACCTTAAATGTTTCTGAGATGAGGACCGTGGTTCATCGGGAAGTTTAGCTCGCACCAAGGAGCTAGAGATTATGTTGATTCCGAGGCTCGGGTCATACCCTATTTCTTTGTCCATGCCCATAACCTCACAAAAGATTGTTCGAATTCTCTTGGACATTTTAACGACCTCGGTCGAGGCTTCCGCCTCGTCTAGCCATTCCTGACTCTTGATGGCAGAGAGACGACCTAAGTACTCTCTTTGATATTCTAGTGCTTCCTTGTCGGGTGGTGATTCCTTTTGCTCTACACATTGTCCCCGTGCGAAACGTATGGCACAGTCGATGTCATTGAATAGACCATAGTCAAAATCGTAGGGAGTGGTGTAGAGTGGAGGATAGTAGTCTAGGCTAGAGTAAGGTTGTGGTTCGAATTGAGCGTCGGGTTCTGATGGAATGGAAGAGCTGATAGATTTAGATTGCTGGTGTACAGGCTCTTCAGGTTTAGGCTGCTTCTCTTCTTAATTAGGGAGTTTGTCATATACTCCAGTATAGGGAGTGTCATCCAGGATACGTTCCAGGACTATCCTCGCTTCACCGGGAGTCAAATGAAAAAACGACCCTTTTGAAGCAGAGTCCAAGAAAGTGGCGGCTATGGGACAGAGGCCAAGGCTAAAGTGTTGTAGAACTATGGGCTCCGATAATCCTAGGTCTGGTCCTGAAGCCAAAATTTGCTTGAAACGAGCCCAAACAGCTCCTAACGACTCTCCCTCTAATTGCTTAAAGGTAAGAATTTCTATTCAGAGGCTGGCCACCTTGGAAACTGAAAAGAAATTTAGGCAGAATTTCTCTCTGAGAACTTCCCAGCTCCCGTCCATAGTGCCGACAGACAGAGAGTACCATTTCTTTGCTCCTCCCGTCAATGAGAACAGGAATAGCTTCCATTTGAGTGTCTCTTGTGTAATGCTCGAAATGGTCAGGCACGAGCATAGTTGCTCAAACTCGCGCAAATGCACGTATGGACTCTCGTCACACGTTCCTGAGAATGATTGCTCACGAACCATGGCTATGAAGCCGGGACGCAGCTCGTAGCCGGGTGTGGATATGGGATGTGATGATGGTGGTGGCTCCAAATAATCGCCCTTTGGAGCCGAGTGTTGGCGTAAGGTGAGGGTGGAATCCATATAATGGATGGTGGTGGGGTACACGAACAACTTGGGTTCAGAATCAGAACAGCTACCGTTCCCCGGCAACGGCGCCAAAAAGCTTGTTGGCACTCCTTACGACCTACAGATAAATCTCAATTTGATAACGGCCTACAGATAAATCCGCAAGCGGACGGATACCGATGTAGCTTTCACCCGGGAGTATTCCAAGGTATCGATTTCCACGGGGAACGAGAAGTGTACTAATCCTAAACTAAGTTGTCCAAGGTAGATGGAGTGGATAAATGGACTAGGTGAGGTGGATGACGACAACAAGGATGGAAGAGAAGAGATAGGAGATAAGAGATTAGAGGGTAGAGAGGGTACAGGTCTGGCAAGAGTATTCTGCAATTCAGAGGATACGAACTGTTACTTGCTTCGGGACTATAGAGCCTCTGACACACAGAAAGGGATGAGAAGGGGTGCCGGCTACCTTGAACCTTGGGTCCTAAGACACCGGAACTAACGTGATGGGCTACGAAGACCGTAAGGGCTGTCACCACCTTACGGCTACCACCTTCGTTGCGACGGGCGGATTCTAAGCTAGTCTCAAGTACAGGCACCACGCCTAAACTAGTTGACTAGTACTTATCTCCTATAGTAAGATAAGCACCCAGGCTAAGCAACCAGTATACAGTTATGCCAATCAACTAAGCACTGAACGAAGAACAAAACAAGAAAATGAATGTAAGAACCGAATGCTCAATTAATCAGAGAGAGATACAAGAGTTACAAGACATGACCCGGATGTCACTCGAAGTGGAGCCGCATCCGTAGAGGTACAGCGGGAAGAGGGGCCAACACTCCGGCTCCTCTCCGGGATGCTCAACTCTCCTCTCTCCCTATTTCTACTGATATGAGTGGCGGAACCTAGCTAGCAACGCCTACTCTTCTTCTCCTCTTTTGTTGTGTGTTGTTGCAGGGGCTGGAGGGTCCTATTTATAGCGTGGAGGGTCGGTTTGAAGTGGAGCAGTGGCCAAGAAAGCTCAGGGGCGGTTCCAGCATCTTCGAGCGGACTTGGCGCGTTCGTCCGAACTGCCCAGTTCGGCCGAACCACCCATTTTGCATCGCCTCTGCCTCCTACGGTCAGGATGAAGTCCCAGGGTCGGTTGTGAGGCGGTGGACTTGAATCGGGTGAACTGGGGGGTTCGGCCGAACTGCCTCCCTGCACCGCCTTCGCTCGGTGGACTCCCTGGGCCGGCCTCTGGTGATGTACTTCATGCTGTGTGGGCCTAGGATGACGTGTCGGTGTGTTGGCGGTCATCCACGTGTGTTGGCGGTCGTTACAACCCAATTTCGACCACCAATACTTGGAAATAAATGAGGCTTTATGCAACATTCCATGTACTTAGGTTTTAGTTCTAATAAAGTTCCACGAGTTTTGGTGGGTGTCATGTTTGCAGGTACACCTACGACAAATACGTGCTATAGGAGTCGGAATTGACCGATTCGGCTGAACCACACCATTCGGCCGGTTACCCCCTTAGCCGTAAGAGTCACCGGGAGCCGTCCGCGTCAACGATGACCAAGCGACCACAACTTACGACACGTGGACGACCGCCAACTCATCTCGGAGCACCAACATGTCATCCTGGGCCAGAACAACACGAATCCAAGCAACAGAAGCCAGCCCAGGGGGACCCAAGACCGAAGGCGGTGCTGGGGGAGCCGGCCACGGGCCAGGCCCAGTTCGGCCGAACTCCCCAGATTGGCCGAACCGCCCCCAGCACGTGGAACTGACCCCAGGGTGAGATCAAGGCCGTAGGTGCTCAAGGCGGTGGATCCTACGTTCGGCCGAACCCCCTGGTTCGGCAGAACCGCCTCTCTTCGCCCGAATCAAGGGGGGAGATTCCCTGGATGCCTTGGCGGTTACCCAGCCTCCAACCGCCATGTCCAAGTATAAATAGAGGGTCACACTTCACTTGTAAACACACACCACTTAGGAGCAAGTCTCCAATTCTCTACTTTTAAGATGTAGAGTTAGGCTAGTCCAGTTGGGAGTTAGAGTCAGAGTCAAGCTTCGCTCGGGGTTCCGGAGTGGTTTTCTGGAGTTCTGGTAAAGCTATTGTATCTTTTCCTTTCCTTTATGCAAGACTTTGAGTATTTAATATATTCATCTTCCGCATTTACTTGATTATCTGTTCTGCATTTATCTCACGAGTAAGTGTAGAATGTCTAGTCCTGGTTATAGTTATTGTAGTCTGGCTTTAGAAATTCTCTCCTTAGTTCTTTGTCTTAGCTGGTTCCTCGTTTCTGCTCAATACTTGCGGTGAATTGTCATTGGGGTATTGACGGGATTGCTTGCTCTTTCTAGGAGAGTGAGTAGTTATTGTCTAGCGTAGGTATGGTACCTAGTCTAGATAGTAACCTTGGAATATCTCTGAGTTGGCACGGAGGTGGTAGCCGTTAGGTGGTGACAGCCCTATACGGCCTTCGTATTCCATCATGCCTGGCTCTTATGGTAGGCTCCCTGTAAGATGACAGATGTTGGTGGCACCCCTTCTCATCCCTTTCTGTGTGTCGCTGGCTCCGTTCCCGATGCTGAGATAATAGAACTAGGAGAAGAACCATAGTTGCCATTCTTCATGCTAGCTGTAATCTTTGCAAGAGATATCTCAAGGCTAGTGGAAGTATATAGGAATCCTTTCCTGTCTCGTTGTCCTCCCACTAGCTAGACCGCTCTTCACAATCCTAGGAATACTCCCGGGTGAAATGCTACATCGGTATCCGTGCGCTTGCGGATTTATATCTGTATCGTAAGAATACCAATGAACATTCCTTGCACCATTACCGGGATTCACAATCCTGATAGTGGACTGTAAGAAGTGTCAACAACGTGTCGTACATCGTGTCCGCCTAGTCATCGGTGAAATGGATGGCTCCCGGTGGCTTGTACGGCTAAGGGGGGTAACCGGCCGAACGTGTCGTTCGGCCGAATCGGTCATTTCCGACCCCTATAGCACGCATTTCTCATTGTTGTACCTGCAAAAGCGACACTCACCAAAACTCGTGGAACTCCATTAGGAATAAAACCTAAGTACATGGAGTATTGCATAAAGCCTCATTTATTCTCGAGTATTGGTGGTCGAAATTGGGTTGTAACGACCGCCAACAGCCACCTCATCCTAGTTCGGTCCACAAATCGGTCAGACCGGTTTTTACAACCGGTCAGACCGGTTTGGCCAGTTCAGCTGGTCAGACCGGTTCCATGGGTGTTGCTGCGACAAACGCGATGGTTTTAGCTAATACAGTTGCTTCTGGTCCTGTTTTTACACCTCCTCTTACTACTGTTATGGGAATCTCACCCATTTGTCAGATCTTAGGACAGGCAATCCATCTGGGGGTACCTGAGTGGTTGATTTGTAGGCGGGGCGATTGATGAACTGGTGACTAGATGGTACACAGGAGTCACTGATTTAGACAGGTTCGGGCTACCCGGAGGTATAATACCCTACGTCCTGTGTCGGTGGCGTCGTTTGTATTGCTGGGACCCGGCCAAGCTTCAGGAAGCTAGGACGAGCGTATGGTTTACAGGATGGGTTGGGGTTGTCTCGTGTGTATTGTGTTGTTCCTCATGAGGGTGCCCTAGGCCGCTTTATATAGGGTAGCGGGCTAGGGTTTACAAGTCGGCTTCCATCTAAACCTACTTGACTCTATCCGGGACTCTAGTCCGGGTCGGTTACAACTGGGATATCCCTGGATATCCGGACGAGCCGCCCGCCGGGTCTTCATTATCTTGTCCGTCAAGTCAGGGAGCCCGTATGGGCCGCCTAGGGGTCGGCGCTTGGGCCTGTCAGAGGTGGGCCCTGGCCGCCATAGTCTGGTCTGACAGTGAGCCCAGGGGTACCCATATCCCACAAGCCCCCGAGCAACGTGCAGGCGCGTGCCGGACTGCTTGACGAAGTGCCGAGGCCAAAGAGGTCGGCTGAAGGTGCTTCAACTTGTAGTCGGCACAAGGGTGGGCAGTGCTAAAAAAGAACACCCAACATCAACGCCGTGTCCTTCGAGGTAGTCGGTTGGTCCTCATGAGGGCCGAGTACAGGGCGACGATTGGGAGCACTGTACGTACAGTAGCCCCCGAGCGTTGGGTTGGTTAGTATAAGCGAGCCAAGGATCAAAAAGTAGCTAGACAACATGTTGCCCAAGAGTTGGTGAAGGCTTGCTACCACCAATGTTATTTTCTGGGTTTGAGGGCTTGCTCAGTCAAATTGGCTGAGTTGTGTGTAGGTGAGAGCATGCTGCCACCAAGGAAGGGGCCAAAAATGTTCAACACCCGTGAATCAACAGTGCGTTGATAACCATGAGCCGAGCCTGCTCGGTCAAAAAAGACTGTAAAAGCTGAGCGCACGGGAATCCCGCCGCTGAGGATGCTCAGTTGAAGGCATTGATAGCCACTCGACTGGGAAAAGGTGAAACGCATGCGCATCCGTTCCTGGGCGTTTAATGGCTCACGGGCCGACAGAGCTGCGACCCCCAGCCGCCTATAAATAGACACGGCGATGCTTGCTTGCCGTCGCGGTGTGTTGTAGACTTTAGCCAGCATGTGGATCTTGAGAATCCTTCTTCCTGAGAGGATTGTAGATGAGGGTAGAGTAGGCAAAGGTGCATGCCTTAGCGTCCACCATTGATGCCAGAAGAAAATCGTCGAAGAGTGGGCGCGTCAAGGACGAGCTACGCGGTCCGGATCTAGGCACCCTCCATGGTAGTGCCTGGTCCTCACCCTTCTCCAGCGATGCAGCCACGAGGTTCTTTAGTTGGTGGGATGCCACAAGAAAATTGTTGAGGAAGCTGCATAGACTGGTTCATGCGGTTGTGTGCCAAATGCCTAACTGAAGTGATCCCTGTAGTTGGGGGCTCATATCTTTGTACCTTGAAATGGCCTTTGGCCAGATGTAATTTGTCTTTGTAATATTTGCGAGTCGCAAAGTGTTGATATGAACATGTTTAATTTTGGTGGTGGTGGACTGTGTCCGACCATTTGAGTGAATCAGCGAATGTCTTGTAGACTTCCTGAAACCTACCCAGCGTCCAGCCCCCGAGCATGCGAGGGATTTGGCCTGGTTCCATTGGAACGCGCCGAGTCCTGGTGCAGCGCCCAACCCCGAGCATGCGAGGGACTTGGCCTGGTTCCCTTGGAACGCGCCGAGTCCTGGTGCGGCGCCCAGCCCCGATCATGCGAGGGACTTGGCCTGGTTCCCTTGGAACGCGCCAAGTCCTAGTGCGGAGCCCAGCCCCCGAGCATGCGAGGGACTTGGCCTGGTTCCCTTGGAACGCGCCGAGTCCTGGTGCGGTGCGTAGCCCCCGAGCATGCGAGTGACTTGGCCTGGTTCGCTTGGAACGCGCCGAGTCCTGGTGCGGCGCCCAGCCCCCGAGCACGCGAGGGACTTGGCCTGGTTCGCTTGGAACGCGCCGAGTCCTGGTGCGGCGCCAGCCCCCGAGCATTGTTGGCACTTCTTACGATCCAATATCATAATTGGGGAATCCCGGTACTGGATGCAAGAAGTGTTCAGTGGTTTTCCTTATGCTTAGTAAAATATATAAATATTCTGCAAGCGCATAGAATCACCACTGTAGCACTTCACCTGGGAGTATCCCGAGGTATATTAATTTATATTTCCGCAGGGAAGCTTTGGCAAGAATACTAGTGAACAGATATTCGAGACTATCAGAGAAGGGCACACGACTAAGCAAGACAGGGGATAAACGGTATTGGATAGGAGTGGATATACCGGACACACAGCCAAGGGATACTCGGATAGATGAGAGAAGGTATAGATAGTTGGGAGGACAACGAGAAGTGATAAAGGACTCCTGGGTCTCATATGGCAGCATTCGGGTTTCTGTGTAAACCTGGGAGGTAACAATTTCAATTCCAGCAATTTCAATAATCAGCCGTCTCTTAGAGATCTTGTGTTTTGCCAGATGAAAATAACTGAAAATATTAACAAAAATCTTTCTGCTAATGATAAAACTCTGGAAAACATAGACTCTAGGATGGAATCATTCGCTTCTGCCATGAAAAATCAACTGATCTTTAATAAAATGATAGAAACTCAAGTTGCTCAGTTAGCTGCTGCTGTTCCTGTCACTGAATCGGGGCAGATTCCGGGGCAACCCGAACCTCCCCTCGAAACAGTGAATGCTATTACTATGAGACAGGGTAAGATGTCTCGTAGTATTCTCCGTACTAACCATGCAGGGAAGGCCTCAAATATCACTAAAGTAGAAGCAACTATATAAGGCACAAGTAGAATAAAGTAGATACTATTGATAACTTGAATGTCATACAAAAGGGAAAGGTAAAAGATACAAGAGCTAATACCAGAGCTTCTGAAGACGACTCCGGAACCTCCGAGGCACAGCTCGACTCGACTCTAACTCCCAACTAAACTAACCTACTCTACTAGAATGAAGTGGAAGAGCGACTTGGCTTGAGTGTGTGTCAAATGAGAGGTGTGGCCCTCTATTTATAGCTGGACATGGCGGTTGAGCCTGGGTAACCGCCAAGGCAAGCAGGGGGGGCAGAGAGGCGGTGGCCGGCTGATTCGGCCGAAGTCCCCGGTTCGGCCGAACTGGCCAGTTCGGCCGAACCGTGGGATCTGCCGCCTTTGCTCCCACGGCTGAGATGCGTCCCCTGGAGGCGGTTGTGCACTGGGGGCGGTTCGGCCGAACCGCCCTGTTCGGCCGAACGGGCCTGGAGGCCCAAGCCTGCCCCCGTGCACCGCTTATGCCTTCTGGACCTCCTAGGCTTCCTTGTTGATGCTGGGACACGTGTGATTCTGGCCCGGAGTGATGTGGCATGGCTTGGAGTGACTTGGCACGGCTCGGGGTGAGTTGGCGATCATCCACTTGTCATTTGATGTGTTCGTTCGGTTGGCGCTGACGTGGACGGCTCCCGGCGGCCTGTACGGCTAAGGGGATAACCGGCCGAACATGTCGTCCGGCCGTTTCTGTCATTTTTGACCCCTATAGCGCGTGTTTCGTGATATTATACCTGCAAACATGACACTCACCAAAACTCGTGGAACTTTATTAGAAATACGTGTTTCGTGATATTATACCTGCAAACATGACACTCACCAAAACTCGTGGAACTTTATTAGAAATAAACCTAAGTACATGGAATGATGCATAGTCTCTCATTTTATCCCGAGTATTGGTGGTCGGATTTGGGTTGTAACGACCGCCAACAAGCATGCGAGGGACTTGGCCTGGTTCCCTTGGAACGCGCCGAGTCCTTTGGAATGGTAACATATCCGATCCATCAATTTCGGATCCGGTGGATACCGCGTCACCAATCCCGCGGATTCCGTCCGTTAGTTTCGGAGCCGTTAGGTCAGGGTGACGCCGTGTTATAAATACGCTACCGGGGACGCCGTCGTCATCATCCTACCGTTCCGCCGCACCCTTCTCCTTCCTCGCACTGCTCTCTCTCAGCCCGCCGTTGCATCTGAGCGCGGTTTTCGAGGCTGTCGAGCGCTCCCACTCCATCTCCTATCCGTCCCTTTCTTCTCCCACCAACCGAAACCATGGCCGACGGCGATGCTGACCGCGCCACATTGGAAGCTCTCGTGGCCGCCAGAGTGCCGCCGGAGAGCGAGCAGGAGGCGGCCTGGGGGAAGACCAAGATGACGATGGAGCGGCTGGAGGACATGGCGAACCGCGGCGTGCTCCCCGGGAAGGATTCCTTGGCATGGAGGCTGCCGGGAAAGAGAAGAGGCCATTCGAGAATACCGGCGAGGTGGCCGTCTTCGCGCACTTCGTGGAGCGCAGCTTCAGTACGCTGTCCGGCGATTTCTTCTGTGGGCTGCTGCATTACTATGGTCTGGAGCTTTGCCATCTTAATCCCAATGGGATTTTGTATATTTCGTTCTTCATTTACCTTTGTGAGGCTTTTCTTGAAATCGCTCCCCATTTCCATCTGTGGCGGTACTTGTACCGTGTTAAGCGCGTTGGGTCGGGGAGCAAGGGAGACGGCCCTACCCGGATTACTGGTGGGGCTGGTATTGCGCTGCGTATTGGTCGGCAGAAGGATTACTTCGATCTGCAGCTTTTTGATTGCCACAAGGAATGGCGTCGCGATTGGTTCTACATGGTGGACCAGCCACCCCTGCTGCCGAGTTGGAGCGGCAAGGCGCCGAAGGAGCAAGAGTCCTGGCGCGCTCTTCCGGTCGGGAGTGAATGCGATGACATCCCCGAGCTGATGGAGATGATTGCTGACGTGAAGCAGAAGGGGCTGACCGCCATGGCGGTGTCCGTGTCGTTCGTGGGCCGGACCATACAGCCGATCAAGGACCGGGTGCACCCGGCATACGAGTTCTCCGGTCGCCTGGATCCAACCTGGGAGACGTCCCGGGGGTTTGATGCGGACGAGGTCCTACGACGCATTGGCACGATGATGAAGGGCGAGGTGAACAACCTCAATGCGCCGCGTCCTTTCGGGCTGAAGAATCCTCCGCCTGCGGTAGGGTTTCCATCCCGAGTTCTTTTCTTTGTCCTTTTTGGCTTTTCTTGTATTGCAACTGAGCTTCTACTGCGTTCTTTTTGGTGCTAGGAGGTGACCAAACGCTTCTTCTACCCAGCGCCATTGCCCGAGGGGGACCCTGCGCTGAGGCGGAAGGTGATGAGGCCGGAGGAGGCGAGAGATGACCGGCTTCCGGTCATGGAAGAGTTGGAGGACTGGGCTTCCGAGGAGCTTGGTTCTCCTCCGAGCTCAGGCGGGGCTGCCGTTGTGGAGTCTGCGGCTACTGTCGCTCGCACTCGAGCTGGTATGCGGAGGTACTCGTCGCAACTGCAGACTGCAGCGGCCGAGTCGCGGAAGAGATTGGCGCTGGCGCAGTCATCTCGCGCATCGCGCCTGAAGAAGCACAGGTTGGATCCTGCGCCATCCTCTGGAGAAGGCATTGAAGCCTCTCCAGTTGTAGAAGATGAAGATGAGGGTCCACACGCTGAAGTGGAAATTGTCCCGGTGCGGTCGCCTACGCCCGTGCATTCACCGGGGGATGGCCGACCACCTCGCCCAGCGGGATTGGTATTCAGGCGGCCGAGCAGGAGTAACATGTTAGAGCCATAGCTTGGTTAAGTTGGTCGTGCTTCGGGCGCCTCTTTTTTATTTTGGATCTTGATGTTTGTTTTCCCTTGCTGCTGTAATGCTTTCCAGGAAAGCAACCGTGCTTTCGGACTCGTCGTGTACCCGGTCTGAAAGCGGTGGTGACCTGGGAGACTCTGCGTCCCAGGGCGCACCTGCTGCGGAGCCGGCGGCTACACAGGTGGAGCCACCTTTGGAGGCGGCGAAGGATACTGTTGCTGGGTCGGACCCAAAGGCGGTGGCGATTACTGCGACGGAGGCCAGGCCAGGTGCCCGCCCCAACGAGGAGGACTCGGCCATGCCGGAGCTTGAAGACGACGCGCTCCCGGATCAGCGTGCTGAACCGGAAGAAGAGGAGGAGGGATTGACTCGCGAGGAGCGCTTCAAGCGCGTCGCCGAGACAAACAGGGCGGCGCTCGAGCGGATTCGCGCTTCGTCAAGCTCGATGCTGGATGATATGGAGGTAACTGCCCTGGATCTGGTATTGATCGTCATGCATTTTTGGTACTTGACTTTTGGATGGTGCAGGTGTTGATGTCGGGGACCGTGGAGAGCACGCGTTTGATGCGTGTGGCTAAAGACAAGTATCTGGAGCTGCAGGAGCTCAGGACCCGGGTCCGGACCATCGCTAATGAGGCTCGCAGTGTCGTGATCCAGAAGGACACGGACGCGGAGGGCATCGCGCAACTCAACCAGGAGCTCGTCAACCAGCTGGAGATGGCGAATGCAGGTAAGCGCTCTTATTTGGCGGTATCTTTCCACTGTCGATGTTATTCTTTGACCCATTTTTGCTCCGAGCTCTCAGATCATACCAAGGTGGTGGAGCGTATCGAAGGTCGGCTGGCGACAGTAGACCAGAAATTCTAGGACGTAACCGCCGAGTTGAAGGAGAGGGATGCCGAGCTGAAGCGCACCCGAGAAAGTGAGCGGAGGCCTGTGCGGCGCTGTCTTGAGTTTCCCGCATGCACTGATTATGAGGCCATAACGCTTGGTTATGGGTGGTTTTGCTGCGTAGGTCATGCACGTGAGAAGAAGATTCTGGAGGAGAAAATCACGGCGGCCGAAAAAGAGATGCAGGAACTTGTCAGCGCGCACAGCCGGGCTGTGGGCGCCCACAACAACGCCATGACTGGTGATGATTGCTTCTGAGTGCTATGGTCTTCTCAGTATGCGTGATACTTTTGTTGATTTTATGTGACCCGTGCACATGTGCAGAGGCCGCTAGTCGTTATGAAGAGTTGGCGCAGGCGGTCATATCGGCGTGTGATCAGATCCAGGCTCCTAGCGACCGCCCAGCGGTGCCATTGACGGAGTGGCTGCAACATCTGCCCGAGTACACCAGGGGCGTAGCTGCGGTGACTGCCAGACACGCTGTGAGGTACACGCTAGCGCTTGTCCGGTCGTACCACCCCGACCTGTCGGAGCAGCAGTTCGAGGATCTGGCTGAGTCCTTCGCCAGTTTGGCAGTTGACGTCGTTCGTAGCGTTGTTGATGTGACTGACAAGTGACCTGCTGGAGATAAAGTAGAAAAAGCATGTAGTTGTTTTGTGGCAAAACTTGTTATGAAATGAGCAATACTTTATGGATTTGCAGCTTTTGCTTTTAGCCGATTTTATCAACCCCTATCACTTCACCGCTATCATGACACACGCTTGGTACTCGAGCGAAGAACTGGCTGGAGCTCTCATGGAGGCAGCACTCCTACATGCTACGATGCTCTGCATGGAGGCTTAGTCGTAGGCAGGGTCCCGGCCGAGCACTTTCCCGCATGTTTAGATATTGGATATAGTGAATCGGACTTGTCGTGTTTGTTTGGTTACTTCATGAGCAACTTAGCTGGAGGACGAGCACATGGCCGTCATGTAAGGGTTATTGTGAATGCATTGGTTGACAGACACAAAAATGGAATAAAAGAAACTTTATTGAAAATAACGGGGTAAAGATACATAGCTGTGTTCTTGACTAAGGGTAAAACTTAGTGAGGTGCTGGATATTCCAGACATTTGGAACTGGTTTGCCATCAGCCCATTCTAGGCGATAAGTTCCTGGGGAGACGACCTCCTCGACGATGAATGGGCCCTCCCATGGTGTAGACAGCTTGTGTTGCACTGCCGAGTTCATGACTCGGCGTAAGGCGAGATCACCCACGTTTAGAGATCTCTCTTTTACTGCTCATGGCGCGCATGCCGGGTTAGGGCGCATAGCCTGTGTTCTTCTATTGCGTCAACGTCGAGCTGGCAGCACGGCTTCTGATCCATAGACCATGAAGAACGGCGAATAACCGGTTGCTCGGCTCTCTGTGTGCGGAGGCCGCATACCACGAGTGGTACTTCTTTGGCCCAGCGGCCTGCGTGTGGGTTTAAGGCATCGTAGATTTCTTTCTTTAGGGTGTCAAGGACTATGCCGTTTGCCCGCTCGACCTGTCCGTTGCACCGCGGGTGAGCTGACGACGAGTAGTAGACGTCGATCTGGCTGTCTTGGCAGAAATCCCAGAACTCGTGCCCTGTGAACTGCGAACCGAGGTCGGTGATGATGCGATTTGGGACACCAAAACGGTGCGTAATTTCTTCGATGAAGGCCGCTGCTGTGGCTGACTTGGTGTCGGTGACGACCTTATACTCGATCCATTTGGTGAACTTGTCCACCGCAATGAGCAGGTGCTTGACTCTGCCCTGGGCTGGTTTAAATGTCCCCACGTTGTCGAGCCCCCATACTACGAAGGGCTAGGAAGGCGGGATGGTGCGTAGCGCCTGAGCCGGCAGGTGCTTTTGCTTTTGGAAGAACTGGCACCCGGCGCAACGCTGGACGAGTTCCTTTGCGTCAGAAACCGCAGTAGGCCAGAAGAACCTGGATCAGTGGATCTTGCCAACAAGCGTTCTAGCCGCCGCGTGATTGCTGCATGTGCCCGAGTGGACCTCGTGCAGTAATGCCAGGCCTTCACTGCGCAGGATGCACTTCATGAGTACTCCCGAGGATGCTGACTTTCTGTAGAGCTCGGACCCGACCACCACGTAATTGGTGTTTCGTCGACTGAGCTGCTCGAGGATGACCTTGTTGTTAACACCAAAAATTGGCACCTGAAAGAGGCTGAAAAGTGGGCCAGATTTGGTAGAAAGATTCCATTCGACAGGAAGGTCTTCTTCGAAGCATTCGGCAAAAGATGCTCTGCGGTCGGGAATCCGCCATCATTCGGCAAAGGAGCTGTTCCACAATTGGAAACAGAGGTATTCGGGAAAGCGTGATGACATAGATCGAATATAAGGAATAAGCCGATTTGATGAAGAATATGAGATGAATACGGCGCTTTGACGTATTTCTTTGGAAATAAACGTTTTGTAATCGTAGTCGACTAGGAATTGTGTCAAAACCAGGGTATAAATATAAACCCATGGTTATTGTAATAAGGATCGAACAATCTTACAACAAACCGGCATTGCGCCAACTTTTCGAGTCTTTAGTCATGTCGTCGAATTCTTCGAGAGGAATCATCGATCCATCGACCTCCGTAAGTATCGACAACCTTGTATCATGCTTAGTATCATGCGGTGGATTTAGGCTTGATTCAAGAAGGCTTTCTTGCTAGATCATGAGTCATGCGGTAGGCTAAGGTTTAGCTTGAGGCAAGTTACCGGCTCTATTAGATTTTGGCAAAGGTCTAATAGATTCATTAAGTTACCTTGTGTTATTTGGGTTTTACTTTATGTTTAATTCATATTAACACTCTTTTGCCCAATCTAGATTGATTAAGGTTCGGTTTTAATCCATTGCACGATGAAATCACGTTCCTCTACATAGCCGAATTCGAATCAATCTAGATTGCCACGTGTCGCGGGTTCAAGCTTGTTAATTTTGTATGGATCTTGACAAAGCCGGGTATCATGCGGTAGATGCAGGTTTTTGGGTCGTTTTAGAACTAATCATCCGGTGGATTAGAGCTCGAAATCGATCTGATAGGTCTATCAACATCGACGAAGCTTGTTCCTTCTTCATGGAACCCGAATCGGCTATCTAGCCGTATTCGGCAGTCCCTCAATGAGTGAAAACGTGTTCGTAACTTTGTTTTAAATAATGAATGCTTCTAGCCTTCCACGTTTAGAGTATATCATGCGGTAGATTGATCTATTCTTGGTTGGTGGTGTGATTTTAAACAAGTTGTATCATGCGGTGGATTAACTTGTCCGATTATGTAATGAGTGCCTCGATTGCTGACAGATAGCTTGCTCGTAGCTATATGTCATTCAAATTTGGCTTTGTAAAGCCGTAGATATGGAACTGTCTGGTATCATCCGGCACGTTCCAGGTTTTTATCTAAACATTTTCTTCCTTTGTCAGTTTCAGGGAAAATTGACTGGCACGCTCTGGATTCAAACGTTCGCGTGTGAAGCTAGCTAATTCGGCTTGCTGTGTGCTTGGCGTGAACTTCAGATTTTACGTCAACACACTTTTTGGCACACCTGGTGGGACACACAAGCTTTGACGATGCTTGAGTTAAGAGACATTTTGGATATCACTCTTGAGGAGTTGTCTGAAGAACATCAACAAATGGTGAAGACTGCTGCAGAACAGTTCATCAAGAAATGTCTGCTGTCTTTTGCTAAAAACAGAAGTGGTGCACCGTTTCTCAAGACAAATCTGCCAAGAGTTCTACTGCCTGGACAATCTGACCTTAATGAAGATGAAGAAAGGGAGAAGTTCTCAGGCCTGTTATACAAAGAACTGGGGGACACAATGACCAATCATAATTCTGCATTCTTGAACAGCTTTCGACACATAATGATTGGCATCTTTGGTCAGCAAGTGGATAAGCCTTTCGAGCAAGCATATGGGCAACTTGGTGGCCCATCATACTTCAATGTTCAAACAGCAGGTCAAAGAGCTCATGGTAAAGGAACTGTTGAGGAAACTGGAGCTTCTGGTACCAAGGATGCAAATGGTCAACCAAATTAGCAGAATCTTCAGCCTGCAATGCAAAAAACTCGCACATACGGTGATATGGCATTCGGTACCACAGCAAATCCACCTGCATCTGCTTACAAGATATCTCCTTTGAATAACAGGTTGCAGAGGGATTTGTATGGGAATGGATATACAGAATTCATGGATTATAATGCTATTGATGCTCTCCCGAATCCTGGATATGTTGGTAATGCAGGAATGTTTGCTGGAAGGACAGGAAATCAACACTAATGTTGACCTCATGGTGCAAAAAATGGCCGATGTGTTGCAAAATCAATTCGGTTTGAAGCCCAAAAATCAAGGATACATGTACTCCTCTCCTTTCCCAGAATGGTATCAAAGAGTGTCATTGCCTAACAGAGTCAAGCTTCCTACAGAATTCACTAAATTCTCAGGGCAAGATGATAGTAGCACTGTGGAACATATAGCTAGGTACCTGATGCAACTTGGAGAGGCCTCAGCAGATGAAGCTTTTAGAATAAGATACTTTCCTTTGTCATTGACAGGTTCAGCATTTACATGGTTTGCTTCTTTGCCTTCTCAATCAATTTGTACTTGGAAGGATCTAGAGCAGAAGTTCCATGCTCATTGCACTGGCAGCACTGAGAAAAAGTTGGTTGATTTAACTAGCTTGAGGCAGAGACATAATGAGACACCTACAGAATTCCTTAGGAGGTTCAGGGAAACAAAGAGTATGTGCTTCTCTCTAAATATTCCTGATGATCAGCTGGCTGGTATGGCTGTAGCTGGGATGCTACCTGCAATTCGTGAAAAGCTATTTGGAATGGAATTTGAAGATCTGGGTCAGTTGTCACAAAATTGGCATTGATGAGTAACCAAGCGTATGGTTTCAAGAAGGATGGCAGATTTGCCAAACACAATGATGTAGCTGATATTTACAATCAATTCCTCGAAAGAGCAGATCAAGGAGATGAGTATGAGGACAATGAAGAGGTAGCTGCAGCAGAGATAATATGGGGCAAAGAGCAGTGACAGTGAATCAGAAGTGGATTAAACAGACCAAGGGCACATATGATTTTGATGTGACTAAGGCAGACAAATTGTTTGATTTCCTTGTGAAAGAAGGCCGAATCAAATTACCAGAGGGCATTCTATGCTTCGGCCTGAAGGAGTGAGAGACAAGAAGTATTGGATGGTTTCATGACAGAAATTCTCATTCCATTAATGAATGCAGGGTCTTCAGAGTGAGGATTCAGAAAGCCATCCAAGAGGGCATTTAAAATTTGACAACAAGATGAAATTGGATAGCAATCCATTCCCTCAGAATATGATTGGGTTTTTCATAATGGTAAATGCTGTTGCACCTGAAGAAAAAAGGGAAAATGAAAGTTTTGACTTCAGAGAAGGCAAGACAAAGTGGCTCAGTTGACCCCACTCGGCAAATCACGGTTGAACAGATTCACAAAGAAAGATTCTCGTTTCCCGAATGATCAATTTGAAATTGGGAAATCCTCCAAACCTAGAGTCACTACACGTATTCTCCTTAATAAATGGCAACGACAGCAAAGAAAAAGAGCGCTACCAAAGGCGTAAACGTGAAGAAGAGAAAAGGAGATACCGAGGAGAGAAAGATATAGGAAGAACAAGAGGAATATGCTCGAGAACAGAACGTGCACATTGGGGGTGCGCATTCTTCAGACACTGTTGGAACGAGGGTTTAAAGCTTCTACATGGAGTAATTGTCCTGAATGCAATGATAGACATGATGAATACAGGCAAGACACTGTCAATCGCCGATCTGTCCATGAAAGAATTGGCAGAATACATCCTAGTGATGATCGGCGTTTTGATGATCAACCGAGGAAGAGTAATGCTGATCATAGGTGGATTGATCATGAAGAAGAGAAGAGATCACGGTATAGTAGTCAAAAGGGACAGTGCCCCCACTGGTTTGAGGAAGAGCCAAAAAGAGAAGAGTTACAACGCTGAGAAATCGAGAACTGATGCAGGCAGGACTAAGATGAAATCAGTGGCGCAGAAAAGAAAAACCTGATGAAACTGGTCATTCGGCTTCCTACATGTATGGTATGTTTCTTACCGAATGAGTTCATGGCTCCAGCTAATCAAGTTGTCAGGAAGAAATATTGCCAGGAATTGATGAAGCTGAACAATTTGAATTAATGGCACAATTGATGCTGACGAAGCAAGCTGTCTTCGATAAACCAGCTAAGAATCGCCACATGAAGCCACTGTACTTAAGGGGGTTGCTTTATTTTAAATAACGAATGCTTTTAGGCTTCCACGTTTAGAGTATATCATGCGGTGGATTGATCTATTCTTGGTTGGTGGTGTGATTTTAAACAAGTTGTATCATGCGGTGGATTAACTTGTTTGGTTTTACGCTTGAAGGCTCATACAAGAGTTTGAAGGGAAAGAAAGAGTGGTTGCATACCTTAGCCGAAAATTGCTGGATCCCGAAACAAGATATTCGGCTGTAGAGAGGCTTTGCTTATGTGTTTATTACTCATGTTCAAAGTTTCGGCACTACTTGTTAAATGCCGAATGTGTTGTATATTCAAAATTTGATGTGATTAAGCACATGTTGTTTATGCCAATTTTAAATGGAAGGATTGGCAAATCAATTTTTGCCTTACTGAATTTGAGTTGAGGTTTGAATCGGCAAAAGCTGTCAAGGGGCAGATTATTGCTGATTTTATTACTGAACATCGTGATTCATCAATTAATTTGCTTGAAATTACTCCTTGGGTGTTATTCTTTGATGGATCTTCACGTAACAAAGGTGGTGGAGCATGTATTTTATTAATTTCACCCAAAGGAGAAACATTTGAGTTTGCTATTCCCATTCAATCTACTGTTACTAACAATCAGGCTGAGTATGAGGCATTGCTCAAAGGGCTCCAATATTTGAAAGAAGCAAAAGCCATTGCAGTTGAAATTTTTGGAGATTCAGAATTGGTCATAAAACAATTGAATGGTGAATATGAATGCAAAAGTGATATCCTGAGAAGTTACTATGAAGAATGCAAAGAAATATTAAAGAGCTTTCGATCAGTAATTTTGCAACACATTCCTAGAGGGGATAATGGAGAAGCAAATAGATTGGCTCAAAGTGCATCAGGTTACAGAGAAAATCAAGAGGTATTTGCTACTGATGACTGTGCTTTCGGAAGTAGTTCGGCAGAAGGTGATTGGAGGAAAGAAATTGCCGATTATTTGGAGAATCCATCCCAGAAGGTTTCTAGAAGACTCAGGTATAAAGCTATAAAGTTTGTTCTTCTTGATAAAGATTTATATTATAAATCCCTGGACGGAGTATTATTACGTTGCTTAAATCAAGAAGAAGCAAAGAAGTTGATGAGTGAAGTGCATGATGGATTATGTGGAGCACATCAGTCAGCTTACCGAATGAAGTGGGTTATTAGAAGAACTGGATATTACTGGCCGACAATGTTGGAAGATTGCTTTGAATATTATAAGGGATGTCAAGACTGTCAGAAATTTGGAAACATTCAGAGAGTTCCAGCATCGGCTTTGAATCCCATTATCAAGCCATGGCCATTCAGAGGATGGGGAATAGATTTGATTGGCCAAATAAATCCTCCATCGAGCAAGGGGCATAAGTTTGTACTTTTAGCAACAGATTATTTTACCAAGTGGGTTGAGGCGATTCCATTGAGAAAGGTAGCATCAGAAGATATGATTGAATTTGTCAAAGAGCACATCATTTACAGATTTGGAATTCCTCAGACAATTACCACAGATCAAGGGACTCAATTTACATCTTCAGAATTCAGAGATTTTGCTGAAAGTATGGGGATAAAATTACTGAATTCTTCTCCTTATTATGCTCAAGCCAATGGACAGGCAGAAGCTTCCAACAAGATCATGATTAAAATCATACAGAAGAAAATTGATCAAAAGCCAAGAAGGTGGCATTCGGTACTCAATGAAGCATTGTGGGCTTACCGAATGGCTTGCATTTATGTTGGTATGGATGCAGCATTAGTATAGAAATTGATCGCTGAATGGAGGAATTTAATGTCAGAGAATAATGGAAGATAGCCGGCGTTCGGGAAGAAGCCGCCTTCAGAGCGAAAAATTCCAACAAAAAGGAAATGGCCAATACTAAATTGTATTGCCCTTAGTGCACACAAATTACATCACAAAAGCAACAAAATTATCACAAAAAGGATGCAAAAGATGAGTTTTATTGCCGAAATTCCATAAATCCCTAGTACAAACTACTGGAAGAGCCTGTTTAAGACAGACTGGGGATGGATGGAATCGGCAATAGCAGTGCCATGGCCATCAAGACGATCAATGGAGGCTTCAATGTTGTCGATGTCTTCTGGATTGCCGTTGGCGAAACCGACCGGCATCCTGGAATAGTTAGTGCCGGTACGGGTCGACATGGCAACTAAGCCCACGGCGGCACCCAGGCGAACGCCATGGAGGGCCACCTCGTCGACGCGACCTGCCACCGCACCAAGGCGAGCCTCGGGTGTGTCCCCTTGAGCGTTCACCTTGTTCGCCAGCTCCTCCACCAGCGCCTTTAGCCGATTGAGCTCGGCGTCACGATCTGCGAGATTACAAAGGGGCAACAGATTAATATCATTTAAAGACAGATTGAAATTAAGCAGATTGCAGGGCTCACCGTCGATGGTTTCGAGCAGTTGTTTGCGCTGGTGCTGCCACTCGAGGTCTGCAATCCCAGCTTGCTTGGAGACGACCTCCAGCTCATGGCGCGTCTCGTCGCGTTCCCTCCGAAAACGACGGGGGTCGCTATCAGAGTAATGAAAATCGTCCGATTCAAGAGTTCAATTGGACGAACTGGAAGAATCGGACACCGCGACAGGAGCCTCAGCAGGAGCCGCAGGAGCCGCGGCTGGAACTGCAGCAGGAGCCGCAGCTGGAGCAACGACGGGGTTCCATTGGATTAGCCTGAAAAAACGAAGAGATTGGTTAGAAAAAAGGGCGAAAATCTTGAGAGAAGAGTAAAAGAGGCAGACGATCATCACCT
>OAMR01000287.1:1033226-1046379 GCA_900205405.1 Echinochloa crus-galli
TGCATTTATGTTGGTATGGATGCAGCATTAGTATAGAAATTGATCGCTGAATGGAGGAATTTAATGTCAGAGAATAATGGAAGATAGCCGGCGTTCGGGAAGAAGCCGCCTTCAGAGCAAAAATTCGAACAAAAAGGAAATGGCCAATACTAAATTGTATTGCCCTTAGTGCACACAAATTACATCACAAGAGCAACAAAATTATCACAAAAAGGATGCAAAAGATGAGTTTTATTGCCGAAATTCCATAAATCCCTAGTACAAACTACTGGAAGAGCCTGTTTAAGACAGACTGGGGATGGATGGAATCGGCAATAGCAGCGCCATGGCCATCAAGACGATCAATGGAGGCTTCAATGTCGTCGATGTCTTCTGAATTGCCGTTGGTGAAACCGACCGGCATCCTGGAATAGTCAGTGCCGGTACGAGTCGCCATGGCAACTAAGCCCACGGCGGCACCCAGGCGAACGCCATGGAGGGCCACCTCGTCGACACGACCTGCCACCGCACCAAGGCGGGCCTCTGGTGTGTCCCCTTGGGCGTTCACCTTGTTCGCCAGCTCCTCCACCAGCGCCTTCAGCCGATTGAGCTCGGCGTCACGATCTACGAAGTTACAGAAGAACCACAGATTAATATCATTTGAAGGTAGATTGAGACTGAGCAGATTGCAGGACTCACCGTCGATGGTCTCGAGCAACTGTTTGCGCTGGTGTTGCCACTCGAGGTCCGCGATCCCAGCCTGTTTGGAAGTGACCTCCAGCTCATGGCGCGCCTCGTCGCGCTCCCTCCTGAACCGGCGGGCGTCGCTATCTGAGTAGCGAAGATCATCCGATTCGAGAGCCCGATTGGACGAGCTCGAGGAATCGGTCACCGCGACGGGAACCGCAGCCGGAGCCGCAGCCGGAGCCGCAACCGGAGCAGCAACGGGATTCCACTGGATTAGTCTGAAAGAACAAGGGTTTATTTAAAAAAGAGAGGGCAAAATCTCGAAAAGAACAGAGAGAGGCAGGCAGTCAATCACCTGCGGCGAGCGCCGGCGCGGCTTCCTTGGGGCCCGTTGGCGGCCGGTCGCCTTCCATTCGCCATTGGGGTTTTCTTGAAGTTTACTGTGCTTAGGGAAAAGAAGAGCTCGAAGAAGGCGAAAGACTTGGTGAGGAGATAGTGGCACTCGATATATTTATTTATAGAACCTGCAGAGGAAATCGTGGCCAGAGATCATGGCACGCATCCCAAAAATTCGGAAGGTGGAAAGCCCACGAACCGAGCGGTTTCCGTATCGTTTGGGATTCATGAAGAAGGGCCCTGCACATCATGCTGATGAGAGATTGGGGAGTTCCTTGGTGAAGGTGCAACTTCTAATTGAGGAAGTGGTGAAGCTAGAGCCGAATCATGGTTATCAAATTCGGCTGTACTGAGCTTTTCGGGACTAATACTATAGAAGCCAGCGTTTGCCGAATAAGTCATTCACAATATAGGGCTTTCCAATATTTGATCCATTGAGATTGTTGCTGCAACTAAAAGAGAATAAATGCCGATGAAAAAGAATGAAAGAGATAGTAAAGTTTATACCAGTTGATGGAGCATCGACAGAATTTGTTTGATACAAATCACACACCCAAGTACTTTGAGATTACATTTTTGGCATTTAAAATCATATTGCTGATATTCTCTAGTAATTTCTTGTCAGCTTCTTGGGTTTTGGCCAGAGCAGAAAGTTTGGACTTGAGCTGCTTCTCTTCATTCCGAGCTACTGAAGCCTCCCTGCGCAGCTCCTCTGTCAGACCAGGAATTTCGGCTATCTTCTTTTTATCTGCTTCAATTGCAGCCGATAAGTTTTCCAATTCAGCCTCTAATTCAGCTTTCCTGGTCTCTTTCAACTCAAGTGCAGACTGTAGGCTAGAGGTCTTCCTCTTGGCAGAAGTTGGCATGACAAGGATGGGGTCTAAAGTAGCCTGCCTAGACATCAGTTGAGCCAAACTAGAGGATTGATGCCCCAAAGCAGATATTGGACCTGCAATCTTGTAGGAGATTGTTCTGGCAAGTAGGGCAGGTACTATGTCCTGCGAAATGACAGAATCAGAATCAACAGGTGAATATTATTATTGGAGCAGATAAAGAGTGAACATATTACCTCTGAAATTGGCTGATAATCAGGCATAAGCTCGAGGCAGAGAGGATGGATTGGCATGTTGAAAGTGTGATCATGAAGTTCTTGCCACCATGAGATAAAAGAAGGATGAACAGATGTTATTGGCACAAAAGGTGCAGGTGCATAGATGGTTGAACAATATCTGTAGTCAAACTTCCATTGGATTAGCACAGAACCTGTGATAATCTCCCTAGGCTTAAGGAATTCATGAAGAAACAATCTTGGTGGCACCTGGCCACAGCCTAGCTGCCTAGCCATCATATTCGGCTGGTAGTACTCAAAAGTACTCTGAACCAGCCTCCCTCCACAAAATTCGGCTGGCAGGATACAGGGCCGAATGTATGAGTTGAACATGGCTGTGGCTTGTGCATCTACACATCCAGTTTCAAAGCTAAACTCACAAGGAAGGGTGAGATTGTCATTGTCAAGATAAGGAAACCAGAGAGGATCAGCAAAACCTTTGGAGAAAAGCTCGAAAAGTTCACCAATGCTTTTGTCTACAGATACAGTAGAAGCAGCTTCTCCATAAGTCTGACAGCCTTTGGTGCTTGGGGTTTCCCCTTCCTTGTAGTTGATTGAAGGAAAATGCCGACTGTTGATGTCAATAGCAACAATCTGGTGCATATACAACTGCAACCACATCTGGATGAACCACCAAGGACCATTAACACAAGGAATTTTCTTGCTGGTATGCATCAGGCGAATGGTTTGGTGAAGCATATGATAGACACTTCCCAGCAGGTACTTCCCAAGAGGGATGAGTGTGCCAGCAGCGAAATCTTCAGCCATTGACTCGAGCAACTGTTTGCTCAACATCGGACAGAGGGCCGTCAGACATATAATTCTGGATATATTTCTTATATCCAACTCCTGTCTTCACTCCTGTCTGCTTGGAGGAGCCTTTGTGCTTGTATGGACGCACGGGCTCCGTAATGTTCAGGCCGGTCATCATGTAGACATCAGCCAAAGTAGGAGACATTGGTCCATGGCTCTGTTTTTTGCAATGAAAAAGTGCACAGCCAGAAAGTTGGAAGAGAGGAGAAAACCGCATTAGTCATCTGTAGCCGGCCTGCTTGTGAAAGGAATGTGGACGTGCTAGCCAATCTCCTTTCGCAGCGAGTAACTAAAGGCCAAAATTCCTCTATTTTTGGCTTGGTAAGGCCTAGTGGAAGCCCCAGATAGGTGAATGGAAGAGATCCAACTCTACAGCCAAACGCTTGGGCAGGCTTTGTCAGTGAAGTTTTGAAGGGAATCCTCTGAGATTCGGCAGCAATCAGCTCAGAAGGGTCTGAATCTCCAACGGGCCCGAGAAAGTAAGTGGGGCTTTTTCCTCGGTGGGAATCAAAAGTTCGGCCGCTAGAGCCTGTCAAGAACCGAAAGGGACGAAAAGAAAATTTAAAGGGAGATTCAAAAGAAAAAGATGATGCCGAATGTGCTTGAGGAAAAATTGAAATTTACTTGGAGGGCTTGATCTTGGTCCGCCATTTGGGGATTGAAGCTTGCGGAGGTCGATGAACTAGGGTTTGGATCTGGATGAAGCTTCGGAAAAGTTAAGAGAGGAAAAAGCGGGGATTGAGCTAAAATGACCTAGGAACGCCGAGTATTTATGGTCAATTCCGAAATAAAAGTATCTTTTATCCCGAAATCGAAGGGGCATGTGTTAACACCAAAAATTGGCACCTGAAAGGGGCTGACAAGTGGGCCAGAGTTGGTAGAAAGATTCCATTCGGCAGGAAGGTCTTCTTCGAAGCATTCGGCAAAAGATGCTCTGCCGTCGGGAATCCATCATCGTTCGGCAAAAAAGTGCTCAGTTTCATAGATGGTAATGCAGGGTACAATCAGATTTTTATGGCATTGGAAGATATAGTAAAGACAGCTTTCAGATGTCCTGGACACATAGGGTTGTTTGAGTGGGTTGTCATGACCTTTGGATTGAAAAATGCTGGTGCAACTTATCAGAGAGCCATGAATTATATTTTTCACGAGTTGATCGGCAAGATTGTGGAGATATATATATTGATGATGTCGTGATCAAGTCATTGGATCATGAGTCACATTTAGCTGACATAAGAAAAACTCTAGAGTATTGTGGATTTCATGACAGAAATTCTCATTCCATTAATGAATGCAGGGTCTTCAGAGTGAGGATTCAGAAAGCCATCCAAGAGGGGCATTTAAAATTTGACAACAAGATGAAATTGGATAGCAATCCATTCCCTCAGAATATGATTGGGTTTTCAATCAACATGGTAAATGCTGTTGCACCTGAAGAAAAAGGGAAAATGAAAGTTTTGACTTCAGAGAAGGCAAGACAAAGTGGCTCAGTTGACCCCACTCGGCAAGTCACGGTTGAACAGATTCGCAAGAAAGATTCTCGTTTCCCGAATGATCAATTTGAAATTGGAAAATCCTCCAAACCTAGAGTCACTACACGTATTCTCCTTAATAAATGGCAACGACAGCAAGAAAAAGAGCGCTACCAAAGGCGTAAACGTGAAGAAGAGAAAAGGAGATACGAGGAAGAAAGATATAGGGAAGAACAAGAGGAGTATCTAGACATGCGGTAGACTAGTGCTTTTAAACCTATGCATTCTTGTTTACTAGAGATTCACGATCGTGCTTTTTCACATTTAATATACCTCATTCTTGTTAATCGGTTGTGATTAAGTACTACAGCGATCATTTAATTAAAAACCGATCTTTCATCATGGTGACGTCATGCGGTCGGCAGTGCACTCTTTGCATGCTGTTTGTTGATTATATAATGAATGTATCAATTGCCGACAGATAGCTTGTTCATAGCTACATGTCGATCAAAATTGGCTTTGTAAAGCCGTAGATGTGGAACTGTCTGGTATCATCCGGCACGTTCCAGGTTTTATTCTAAATATTTTCTTCCTTTGTCAGTTTCAGGGAAAATTAACTGGCACGCTCTGGATTCAAACGTTCACGTGTGAAGCTAGCTAATCCGGCTTGCTGTGTGCTTGGCGTGAACTGCAAATTTTACGTCAACACTTGTCTTCCTCGAGGTTTCCTTCGGTGGTCATACGGTCGTATTTTATGAACGCGCCAATCTTTTTCTTGTTCCGTTTCTGGACCAGCTGTAACTGCTGCGACGACTTGGTCAGCAGTGGCTGTAGGTTCGCTTGCGTCCATTAACTTGATGGACGGTTTTCGTAAATCTTGCACGAACACACCAGCGGGTACCTGGGACCGCTTGGATCCAAGTTTAGACAGGACGTCCGCGGCGACATTTTCTTCTCGCGGTACGTGGCGGCATTCTAGACCATAGAAGTGGGCTTCTGTCACACCCCAAAATTTTTGGAGTTTGGGATGTGATTTATTAGCATAATTAATACAATAATTTTCTCAATTTTCTAAAATTTTTTCCAAGCTTTATAAAATTTACAGGGAATTTAGTATAGGAAAATTTAAATTTCTAAATTAAATTAAAACAATGTAGGTTAATATTGAGTGCCTTGCATTCATGCCGACTTGCATCTAGTGGTTTTATGTGTGTAAATTTTTCCACAATGCGTTCAGGAAAAGAATGGGAATTTTCCAGAATTTTCAGGGATTTGTTCCTAATATTCTATAGCTAATTCCAATTTCCGGAAGGTGCTATAATCTTTTTCATGAGCTCTAAATATTTTATTTGGGTTGCTCATGTCCAAATCTATCTCCAGAATTTTTCCTGAGACTTTTGGAAATTTTGGAGTATTTTTTGGGGCTTAAATGATTTATCTTGAATATCCTGGATATTTCCTTGCTCTAGAAAATGATATTCAGAAAAGAAAAGGAAATCTAATATCCTATTGGGCCCAGCCTCCCGTCGCGGCCCAACACCCCAGCCCGCCTCGCTTCTCCACTTGGGCCGACTTCTCCCCCTCGCCAAGCACCAAGTACACTTTTGCTCCCCCAACTCTCCTTCGCGGCCAGGCCTTCCCCCTGCTCCTTTTCTCCAGCCCAGCCCGCCAACAGCTCGGCCCGCTCCACAGTCGCCTCCGCTCGGCCCACTCCACTTCCCCCTCCCCTGCGGCCCAGCAAGCCGAGCCGGCCCCAGCATCACGGCCCCTCGTGGCAAGCTGGCCCGCCCCACCTTTGGCCCAATCCGGCCCAATCGTCACCAGGCCGCTCCCCAGCTCTCTGCGTCGCGCGGCAGCGCCGCCGCCCGGGCACCCTCGGCGTTTGCGCCGCCTCGACTGTCGGGACTCCACAGCACCCCCTTCGGCCCTTCATAAGCTGCTGGCCGCCATCTCCTCCCAGCCACCACCGCCGCAGCCGCTCTCTCCTCTCTGAGCACAACGCCCCCGCCGCCGTGAGGCACGCACAGCGCCGCCGACGGCCATTGCCGGCGTTTAGACGCGTTCGCCGCCCGCCTGGTCAAGCCGAGGCTGCCGTGGGCTCCTCCTCGTCGAGCTGGCACTTCGCCGCTAGTCACCTTGGCCGTCTCTTCACCGAACCTCGCCACCCCACGGGACGACCTCGCCCCCTGCCCTGTCTCCGCCGCGAGCCGAGTCCCGGTCATCCCCTCCGGTGGTAAGCACGTCTATGAGCTCGGCTTCACCTCCTCTCTCCCATGCACCGGTTAGCCGCCTCCCTAGGCAGCCCTAACGCCGGCGAGTCGGGCCACCGAGAGCCGCCGGCGAACCTCCCTGCGCAAGGAAGAAGAAGAAGAATGATTTTGCGATAATGCCCCTAAGGAATCCGTTAATCAGTAGATGCAATCTTGTGTCTTGGCGATTTTGCGAAAAGCCCCCTGAAGTTATTTAATCCCAGCACATAAACCCTCCCTCCCCAAATCCAATCTCAGCCACCCAACCCTAATCCTACGGCCCAGATCCGCCCCGCCCTGAGTCAACCAACCTCATACCGCTCAGCCCTGCGATTTTTGAAAAAGAACCCCTGTACTTTATCAAAATCAACCCGCCGTCCTCTGCTATTCAAAAATAATTAAAGCTAGGTCTTGAAATTTATGAAAAACTCCCTGAGCTTTTAAGTCTTCTAACCCGCGGTCCAACCCTGCCCTTTTTACATGTTAGCCCTCGAGTTTTTATACGTAACTACGTATAGGTCCCTGGTTTTCTTCAAATAAGCCCCTGAAAACTTTTAAAACTTGCCAGCAGGTCCCTAAACCTTAGAAAATCCATATCTTCTCCGTTTTAGCTCCGATTTAGGTGATTCTCGCGCTCACGAGTTCGTAGCGAAGCGTAAAATAGTTTTGTAGCCTTCTTTTGTCCTGTTTCTACTGTTTGGTGTATTGTTCTTAGTTATTCTTGTTTGTTTGCTTGTATGTTTGTGCTGATGATTGCTGCGAGTAGAGGAACGACCGTTGGAGTTCGAGTACGTTGAGGATTTTCAGGAGCCGGACTCACAGCAGCAGCAGCAGCCTTTCGAGGAAGGCAAGTTATAACACGGATTTTCCTTGCTACCTACTTACTTTTAATACAATGTTTACAGCATTGTGCATGTGTCTAATCTGAATCCTATTAAGGTTGTACCTAGTCTTATTTATCCTGTACCTTGTTATACCTGGTTTATGCATATGGGTAGAATCTTTGCTACGCGCAGCCACTGTCACTATTATTTAACTGTTAAACCTGACTTAATGGTTCACTTCAACTTAAATGATAAAATATGCTTTTTAGCAATATGGTTAAGGGAACTAGGGCATCAGCTGCGTGCCAAGCCCTAGTGTCTCTCCGTAAGGACCGTTTCAAAATGTGGCCACCCAGGAGCCAGTCGTCGCCACAAGGACTATAATGGCTCTGGTCTTGGATAAGTAGCTTGTACGGCTCTAGCTTGACAGTAGTTACCGACGGTCCGACGGCGGTATGGGAATCACTCGTGAGAGTATGGTTTGATCCACCGAGGGCGGGAGATCCGTCGGCTATGTCCCTGTGAGGCACAGTCCGGTGATGGGAGCTTCCACGTAGGAACTCCGCACGTTGCGCATTAGAACTGGGTATCATGCGGTAGATACAGGTTTTTGGATCGTAATTAGAGCTAATCATCCGGTGGATTAGAGATCGATTTCGATCTGATAGATTTATCATCATTAACGGGTTTTGTTCCTTCTTCGCGGACCCCGATTCGGTTGAACAGCCGTATTCGGTAGTGCCTCATGAGTGAAATATGTTCGTGGTTTTGCTTTAGATAATGAATGCTTTTAGCCTTTCATGGTTAGATCGTATCATGCGGTGGACTGATCTAATCTTGGTTGGTGGTGTGGATTCAAACAAGTCGTATCATGCGGTGGATTAACTTGTTTGTTATCATGCTCGACGGGTGCTGCTTTCGGCCTATGCATTCTTATTTAATGTACTTTCATGATCGTGTTTCACCCTTTATTTATTATTGAGCTGTGGTCAACCAGTCGGTGTCCCTGTGGTCTGCGGCCTCGCCTTTGAGTTGAAGATTAGACTTCCGCTGTGTATGTGCTAACTCTGATTTAAATTATTTTTATTACGAGCATATGTACTATGTTTATCATATTTGTTAGTTGTATGTGTTCTGTGGACATCCTGGGCACACATATGGCAGCACTTCGGGTTTATATAAAATCCGGGTGTGACAGATTGGTATCAGATCTATGCTGACCGTAGGACCGCAGCCTAGATAGTACTGGTCATCCAATAAGGCTTATTTTGCCACACCACACTTGATTTCTCTATCCTTGAATTTTTTTTTCATGGAAGTGCTATCCTTGAGCATTTCCTCTCCTTGATAATTTACTTCTCACCATTGACTTCTGACTACGTACCTCCTCCTTGATAAACTGCTCGTCTTAAATACTTGTCTATGCCTTTAATCATTCGATGTCAAGTGGAAGAAGTTTGAAGATATGCCCTATGCCCATACTTAGGAGGATTCACCTAGCCTTACTAACACCGACTAGCTTCGTTCAAAAGTTTGTGCGGCTAACCTTGGTTGAGTGTGCTTGTAATGCCTGTCATTATGACTTTGATTGATTTGGTTCTTTGTAATGATTGTTAGTGTTTTGTTAGCCTTCTACCTAGCCGGGTTCTTCCTTTCTAGGGCTTACTCCTCCTTTCTCACCCCCTTCTCCTTTTGCATCCCCCAGATGATGAATCCCCTTGAATGCAATGCATATAGTGCCCTTGGAGAAGAGGCACCAGCTACTTCAATTCATCTCAGGATGGCAGAGCTTATGGCAGTACAAACTCAGGCATTGCACAAGATGGCTCAAGCTATGGGAGAAATCAAACAAGCTATGACGGAGCAAGCCGCGCTTCTTAATGATTACAAGAAAGGCAATGAGAGGAGCCGTGGGGACCCAAAGCTAGAAGGAAGACTACAAAAGGAGGACAGTAAGACTCCAGGAGCTTGTGTATGTTGTGAACATCATGGCCTTCCATGTCCTCAGGTTGAGGCTAGCCTAATGACCAAAGAGGCATTCCACCATTTCCGTTCAGTCAACAGAGAACTGGGGACGTTTGCTAAAAGGTCAGCCCCAAAAAGAGTTACCCAAGCTCAGGGTAGTACTCCAATTTTGGGCCTTGAGGATTGGAGTATCACCATCAAAGAATTTCAACCCAAGGAAGGCGGTGAATCCAAGAAGCAAGCAAATGAAAGGAGCCGAGGAAAGGAGTTACTGGAACCATGGGCAGTTAGTGACATCTGTCCAAATTCCATCCATACACACGGATTCCTAGATCAACACCCGAAGTACCATGAGGATGTCCACCATCCACCTCGCAACTACCTTGAGATGAATCCAGATGTACACAATACTCCACCCACATGGAACGCGGTACAAGAGGCCAGTCGAGATGAGATTTACGCTACTTTCTCGGTAAAGGAGGATACCACAAGCCAGTGTTACATCTGTAACAAGACAAGTAACCAGAACAGGAAGAGACCCACCAAGAAGAGGGGTAGAGACAAATTCCAACCTTATTCCTTGGACTACGAGACGAAAGGGGCACCAGCTGGCCAATGGCCGATGCCTCTAGAATTTGCCGCAACAGGCAGATGCTACCATTGTGGCGAAGAAGCTCATAATACGCGGGCGTGTCATTGGAGAGACAGGTCACCGGCCTTAGTGACAACAAGGGTCAGGAAGTTGTCAATGCATACAAAGCGTGGCAGGAATAGAAGGACCCAACATGACAACACATAGACTGTGCTAAGTGGAAAGGAAGTCACCACCGACATGGACGTCCACGTCAAGGAAAAGCAATCCAGGGATATATCTGAGTATACCCCAGTGATCCGATCGGGATAGTAGAAGTAGAATTTGGGAAAGTGACCACAAGGTGTTTTAGAGTATCTCTGCAGTGTGAAGAAGTGTAATTCTCATGTCCCTGTAATAGCTATCGATTTAAATAAAGTCTATAAGATGTTGGATGTCACCCATATAAAACCTTTCTCTTGCTAGCCTTTCTCCTGAATCTCGGGACGAGATTCCGTTTAAGGGGGGTAGTTTGTCACTGTCACACACCAAAATTTTTGGATTTTGGGATGTGATTTATTAGCATAATTAATACAATAATTTTCTCAATTTTCTAAAATTTTTTCCAAGCTTTATAAAATTTACAGGGAATTTAGTATAGGAAAATTTAAATTTCTAAATTAAATTAAAACAATGTAGGTTAATATTGAGTGCCTTGCATTCATGCCGACTTGCATCTAGTGGTTTTATGTGTGTAAAGTTTTTCCAAAATGCGTTCAGAAGAAGAATGGGAATTTTCAAGAATTTTCAGGGATTTGTTCCTAATATTCTATAGCTAATTCCAATTTCCGGAAGGTGCTATAATCTTTTTCATGAGCTCTAAATATTTTATTTGGGTTGCTCATGTCCAAATCTATCTCCAGAATTTTTCCTGAGACTTTTGGAAATTTTGGAGTATTTTTCGGGGCTTAAATGATTTATCTAGAATATCCTGGATATTTCCTTGCTCTAGAAAATGATATTCCGAAAAGAAAAGGAAATCTAATTTCCTATTGGGCCCAGCCTCCCGTCGCGGCCCAACACCCCGGCCCGCCTCGCTTCTCCACTTGGGCCGACTTCTCCCCCTCGCCAAGCACCAAGTACACTTTTGCTCCCCCAACTCTCCTTCGCGGCCAGGCCTTCCCCCTCCTCCTTTTCTCCAGCCCAGCCCGCCAACAGCTCGGCCCGCACCACCGTCGCCTCCGCTCGGCCCACTCCACTTCCCCCTCCCCTGCCGCCCAGCAAGCCGAGCCGGCCCCAGCATCACGGCCCCTCGTGGCAAGCCGGCCCGCCCCACCTTTGGCCCAATCGGGCCCAATCGTCACCAGGCCGCTCCCCAGCTCTCTGCATCGCGCGGCAGCGCCGCCGCCCGGGCACCCTTGGCGTTTGTGCCGCCTCGACCGTCGGGACTCCACAGCACCCCCTTCGGCCCTTCATAAGCTGCTGGCCGCCATCTCCTCCCACCCACCACCGCCGCAGCCGCTCTCTCCTCTCTGAGCACAACGCCCCCGCCGCCGTGAGGCAAGCACAGCGCCGCCGACGGCCATTGCCGGTGGTTAGACGCGTTCGCCGCCCGCCTGGTCAAGTCGAGGCCGCCGTGGGCTCCTCCTCGTCGAGCTGGCACTTCGCCGCTAGTCGCCCTGGCCGTCTCTTCACCGGACCTCGCCGCCCCACGGGACGACCTCGCCACCTGCCCCTGTCTCCGCCGCGAGCCGAGTCCCGGTCATCCTCTCCGGTGGTAAGCACGTCTATGAGCTCGGCTTCACCTCCTCTCTCCCATGCGCCGGTTAGCCGCCTCCCTAGGCAGCCCTAACGCCGGCGAGCCGGGCCACCCAGAGCCGCCGGCGAACCTCCCTGCGCAAGGAAGAAGAAGAAGAACGATTTTGCGATTAGGCCCCTAAGGAATCCGTTAATCAGTAGATCCAATCTTGTGTCTTGGCAATTTTGTGAAAAGCCCCCTGAAGTTATTTAATCCCAGCACATAAACCCTCCCTCCCCAGATCCAATCTCAGCCACCCAACCCTAATCCTACGGCCCAGATCCGCCCCGCCCTGAGTCAACCAACCTCATACCGGTCAGCCCTGTGATTTTTGGAAAAGAACCCCTGTACTTTATCAAAATCAACCCGCCGTCCTCTGCTATTCAAAAATAATTAAAGCTAGGTCCTGAAATTTATGAAAAGAGTAAAATACATCAGCGGTCCTCGAACTTGTTCCGAGGTGTCATCTAGATCCCCGAACTCTCAAAATGCATATTTGAGTCCCTAAACTTGCTAAACCGTGTCATCTAGGTCCAAAGTTCCAAAAATACCCCTATGTTATTGATGTTTGTCCATCTCTTGATCTATAATTATCGATATGGTACAATCAAATAAAGTTATTTAATTATTGTGATGTAAATAACCGATTTAGTTAGAGAAATAGTATAAAATTTCATGCTTAATTGGCAGCCATGTTACAAGTAGCTTGTACGGCTCTAGCTTGATAGTAGTTACCGACGGGCCGACGGCGGTATGGGAAGCACTCGTGAGAGATTGGTTTGATCCACCGAGGGCGGGAGATCCGTTGGCTATGTCCCTGTGAGGCACAGTCCCGTGTGGGAGCAACCGTTCAGCGGAAGCTCTACACGTTGCGCTTTTACTTTTCTTGCTGGCCTTCCAGTTTAGCAAGTTCAGGGACCCAAATATGCATTTTGAGAGTTCGGGGACCTAGATGACACCTCGGGATAAGTTTAAGGACCGTCGGTGTATTTTACTCTTATGAAAAACTCCCTGAGCTTTTAAGTTTTCTAACCCGCAGTCCAACCCTGCCCTTTTTACATGTTAGCCCTCGAGTTTTTATACGTAATTACATATAGGTCCCTGGTTTTCTTCAAATAAGCCCCTGAAAACTTTTAAAACTTGCCAGCAGGTCCCTAAACCTTAGAAAAGCCATATCTTCTCCGTTTTAGCTCCGATTTAGGTGATTCTCACGCTCACGAGTTCGTAGTGAAGCGTAGAATAGTTTCGTAGCATCCTTTTGTCCTGTTTCTACTATTTGGTGTATTGTTCT
>OAMR01000287.1:1057428-1072888 GCA_900205405.1 Echinochloa crus-galli
ACGGAGCGACGTGAAGAACTTTGACATGATTCCTGCAAAAGGTTAGTGCAACAACAACTACCCGAAGGACTGAATATATGTATGGTTAGCACAAGAAAATCAAGTCAGTCGTTCAAGATATTTAGTCGTTCTTGCGGGGATGAAAACCACCACAAAAGGTTAGTCGTTCTTGTGGGTGTCGGTGACCACCACAAAATCGTCCAGAAATTCAGCACAAAGATCACAACAAGAGCAAATTTTTTTTTGGATTTTCTAAAGATGCAAGTGAACCAAAACTTGAGCAAGAACTTGGGCAGAACTTGAGCAAGCACTAGAGAAAAGAGAGAGAGAGAGAGAGAGAGCTCTAGCAGAAAATTTTCAGAATGGAAGTGCGTGTGAGAGAGCAAGCAAGCACCCCAGCTTTTATAGGCCGAGAGGGGGCACCCTTGGCCGTTCGGCCGAAGGGCCTGGTTCGCCCGAACCAGGTCTGGTGGCCAGGGCACTCCCATGTGAGTGCAGCACTCACATGCCTTTGTTTCCACTCTAGGTTTGTGCGGCCAACAATTTCCAAGGACATTTTTAGTGGATTTTAGTGGTAGGTAAGATGGAAATGTGACATGACCAAAGTGGAACTTAGTGGAGTCACCCCCATGCTGCATGTTTGTGATAATTGGTGAGTGTGCAGCCATTTTTAGTGGGGTAGACATGTTTGTTGCTGGTTGGTGGTGATGGTAAATAATTGGAGATGTTCTAGAAGGAGTGAAAATGATAGAAATTACCGATTACATCCACCCTAGGCAAAATTTCAGCTTGTGACCATTTATTTAAACTAAGCTTGCAAAATTTATCTGGATGTTCTAGTTGCAAGTCCTTGGTATCATTAGCAGAAAGCTTCTTACTAAAATTTTGCAAGCTTGGTTTAAATAAATGGTCACAAGCTGAAATTTTGCCTAGGGTGGATGTAATCGGTAATTTCTATCATTTTCACTCCTTCTAGAACATCTCCAATTATTTACCACCACCACCAACCAGCACCAAACATGTCTACCCCACTAAAATGGCTGCACTCACACCAATAATCACAAAACATGGCAGCATGGGGGTGACTCCACTAATTTCCAACTTTGGGTCATGTCAAATTTGCATATTACCTAACACAAACCACTCACATGACCTTGGAAAATTGTCGCCACACAAATTTTTGATGGATGCCAGCAAGGGGAGGGACACCAGGGCCTGGTTCGCCCGAACAGCCCTGTTCAGCCGAACCAGGGACCTGCCTCCCCTCGGCCTATAAATGCTGGGGGATGCTTGCTTGTTTGCTCACTATTGGCACTCCTTATGGCCTACAGATAAATCCGCAAGCGGATGGATACCGATGTAGCTTTCAACCGGGAGTATTCCAAGGTATCGATTTCCACGGGGAACGAGAAGTGTACTAATCCTAAACTAAGTTGTCCAAGTTAGATGGAGTGGATAAATGGACTGGGTGAGGTGGATGACGACAACAAGGACGGAAGAGAAGAGATAGGAGGGTAGAGAGGGTACAGGTCTGGTAAGGGTATCCTACCGATTAACTGAGCAGAGCAGAAGATACGAACAGAAACTTGCTTCGAGACTACAGAGCCCCCGACACACAGAAAGGGATGAGAAGGGGTGCCGACTACCCTGAACCTTGGGTCCTAAGACACCGGAACTAACGTGATGGACTACAAAGACCGTAAGGGCTGTCACCACCTTGCGGCTACCACCTCCGTTGCGACGGGCGGATTCTAAGCTAGTCTCAAGTACAGGCACCACGCCTAAACTAGTTGACTAGTACTTATCTCCTATAGTAAGATAAGCACCCAGGCTAAGCAAACAGTATACAGTTATACCAATCAACTAAGCACTGAACGAAGAACGAAACAAGTGAATGAATGTAAGTTGAACGAAGAACCAGCAAGCATATAAAAGTAAGAACTGAATGCTCAATTAATCAGAGAGAGATACAAGAGTTACCAGACATGACCCGGATGTCACTCGAAGTGGAGCCGCATCCGTAGAGGTACAGAGGGAAGAGGGGCTGACACTCTGGCTCCTCTCCGGGATGCTCACCTCTCCTCTCTCCCTATTTCTACTGATATGAGTGGCGGAACCTAGCGACGCCTACTCTTCTTCTCCTCTTGTGTTGTGTGTTGAAACCGGGCATGGGACACCTCTATTTATAGCTTGCAATGACGGTTGAGCTTGGGTAACAGCCAAGGCAGCCAGGGGGGCAGAGAGGCGGTTCGGCTGAAGATCTCGGTTCGGCCGAACTCCCTGGTTCGGCCGAACCGGTGGATCTGCCGCCTCTGCTCCCAAGGGCCAGGATTTGCCCCTAGAGGCGGTTCCTCCCTTCGGCCGAACAGGCCAGTTCGACCGAAGTGAGACGGGCCCTCCACTGCACCGCCTTGAGGTTGCACACGTGCTAGTCCAGCTCCTGGGGTCGGTTGGCAGGTCGGTTCACGCCCTGGGCTGGGCCGGAGGCCTTCTGGTAGACTTCGGGGTCGTTGTCGGGTTGAGTTCGGGCCCAGGGTGATGTGGCGGAAGCCCGGGATGAGTTAGCAGTCGTCCATGTGTCATGAGTTGTCACTGCTTGGTTGGCGCTGACGTGGACGGCTCCCGGTGGCTAGCACGGCTAAGGGGGGTAACCGGCCGGATCGTGTCGTTCGGCCAAATCGGTCATTTCCGGTCCCTATAGCACGTATTTGTTGTAGTTGTACCTGCACGAGCAACACTCACCAAAACTCGTGGAACACCATTTCTCACACCCCAAGATTTTCGAATTTTGGGATGTGAATTTCTAACGCAATTAATACAATAATTTTCTCAGTTTTCTAAAAATTTCCAAGCTTTATATAATTACAGAAAATTTAGTATAGGAAAAATATTTATTTTAAATTAAAAATAACATAGTCTAAATGTTGTGTGTTGCATTCATGCTGGCTGCATTAAGTTTTGTTTGTGAGTAGTTCAAATCAGAATTTAAATCTAATTTAATTTTGAGTTTGAATTGTCTTGTTTTAAGGCCTAGAAAAGTTCTTTAAACCCGAGTTCGTTTCTGCTCCTCCAATTCTTCCTCGGCCTGCTTCCTCTCCCTCTTTTCTTTTTCCCTCAACCGGCCCAGCCCGCCAGCGCGCAGCCCAGCTCGCTCTCCCGGCCCAACACTCGCGGCCCAGCCGTCTCCACCCTCTCAACTTTCCCCCTGGCCCGATTCTCCTCCTCCCCCTCCGTTCCCCGAACCAGCCCAACAACTCACCTCGCGCCCTTACTCTTGGCCCAACCGCGACCCACCTCCGCTCCTGGTCTGGCCCACCTTCCCCGCGTCAACCTTCAGCCCAACATTCCGCCCCAGCTCCACTTCCCAATTGGGCCGCCAGCCCAACAGCCGCGACTCCCCACCCCCACTCCTCTCTCCGGCTGCCAAGCGGGCCCCATTTGTCGGACCCTTCTCCTACCTCGAGCCGGGCTCGACTCGAGCCAAGCTCGACACCGGCCGCGCCTAGCCCAGCCATGGCCCACCCCCTCGCTGCCGTAGGCTCCTAAGAAGTTTCCCCGTTGTTTGTGTGTTGTTCAAACAAGAATTTAAATCTAATTTAAATTCGAGTTTGAATTGTCTTGTTTTGAGCCCTAGAAAAGTTCTTTAAACCCGAGTTCGTTTCTGCTCCTCCAATTCTTCCTCGGCCTGCTTCCTCTCCCTCTTTTCTTTTTCCCTCAACCGGCCCAGCCCGCCAGCGCGCAGCCCAGCTCGCTCTCCCGGCCCAACACTCGCGGCCCAGCCGTCTCCACCCTCTCAACTTTCCCCCTGGCCCGATTCTCCTCCTCCCCCTCCGTTCCCCGAACCAGCCCAACAACTCACCTCTGCCGGCGGCCAAAACCCCAGGGCCAATCGACACCGTCCGAGCCCAATGCAGCGGCCCAGATTCAATCCAGCCGCCAGTCAAATAAATTTCATACTGGTCAACCATGGAGGTTTTGCTAAAGAGCCCCTCTACTTTCCGTTAATCAACCCGCGGTCCTGAGTAGTTCAAAAATAATTATCAGTAGGTCCTTTTCTTTTTGAAAACCCCCCTGAGATTTTAAATATTTGAACCCGCCGTCCTGCCCTGGCATTTTTACGCGATAGCCCTCGGATTTTATCGCATAATTATGTTTTAGCCCCTGGAATTTTGCAAATAAGCCCCTGGAGCTTTTAAAACCTTGCCAGCAGGTCCCTAAACCTTAGAAAAGCCATATCTTCTCCGTTTTAGCTCTGATTTAGGTGATTCTCGCGCTCACGTGTTCGTAGCGAAGCGTAGAATAGTTTCGTAGCCTGCTTTTGTTCTGCTTCTACTGTTTGGTGTATTGTTCTTAGTTATTCTTGTTTGTTTGCTTGTATGTTGTGCTCGATGATTGATGCGAGTAGAGGAACGCCATCAAGAGGACTCAAGAGAGGAATTGAAGATCAAGACCCGAAGACTAAAGTGTATATACCGGATTTGAGGCAAGTCATAGCCCGGACAATCCTTGCTACCTACACACCTTTAATACATTATTTACTACATATTGCATGTGTCTAACCTTTAATTACATTACCATTACCTTTGCATGTGTCTAATAATGCTTACCATTAAGGTTGTACCTAGAATTTATTACCCTTGTCCTTGTTACCCTATGGGTTATTGCATATGGGTAGTATTTTGCTAGGCGCTACAACAATTACTTGCTTAAATGTTAATATTGACTAATGGTTCACTTAAATAAATGTAAAATTTGCTTTTTAGCATCTTGGATCAGGGAAGCTGGGGTTTGTGTGATTTGCCTGGCCCCAGTAACTCTCCCTAAGGACTGGTTCGTAAAAGCGGCAACCTGGGAGCCTGTCGCCGCCGCCGGAACTATAATGGCTCTGGTCTTGGACGAGTAGCTTGTACGTCTCTAGCTTGACAGTGGTTACCGACGGGCCGACGGCGTTGTGGGAGGCAAGGTACGGGGGTGTTATCCGATTCCACCGAGGACGGATGCGCTCCGTTGGCTATGTCTCGTTAGACACAGTCCCGTGTTGGGAGTCCCTGGAGTACGGGAACTCTGCACGTTGCGCTATTTATTTCTTGCTGGCATGCGTTGCCGCGCATTAGGACGCCATTGACCCTCCTATCGCTGGACCCCCCCTATGGTGTGACTCCGTAGGCGTACGTCGATCTCGGTGCCTATGGTCTCACCGCCTTGTTAAACTAGCGGCTACTGTCTTGTTAGTGTGTCTTGTGAAAAGCCTCGTAGCGTCCCTATGCCGTCACACCTCGGAAGTGTTGATGTGCGTGGTTGGGTGCAAAGTTCGCTTGAACTTTTACGCGACTGGTGGGTAAAGGGCGAAACCTCTGTAGAGTGTAAAATCTATCATGATAGCCTTGCTCAGGGTCACGAGCGGCCTGGATCCTTTTTGATTAGAAGATGATGTTTATTTATGTTTAATGTCACTTACACTTCATTAATTGGGTTACAACTGGGTTTTCATTCACTTGTAGTAACTTGGATAAAATTAAAATGAACCAATTAAAAGTGCTAATGCAGTTAAGCCAGTGTCAAGCCTTTAAGCCGTGTCAAGCCTTTTTGAGCCTTCATACCCCGTGCTATACTTGCTAAGTAAGACATTTACTTACACTTGCTATTATTCGACAATCTGGGATGGGTAACAGATGGAGTACTTCTGAGCTGTGGTCAACCAGTCGGTGTCCCTGTGGACTGCGGCCTCACCTTGGAGTTGAAGATTAGTCTTCCGCTGTGTATGTGCTAACTCTGATTTAAATTATTTTATTTCGAGCATATGTACTCTGTTTATCATATTTGTTAGCTATATGTGTTCTGTGGACATCCTGGGCACACATATAGCAGCACTTCGGGTTTATATAAAATCCGGGTGTGACAGATTGGTATCAGAGCTATGCTGACTGTAGGACCGCAGCCTAGATAATACTGGTCTTCCATTAAGGCTCATTTTTGCCTCATAACCCTTCCTTTCTCAAACCTTGAGATTTTGATTCATATAAAGTGCTATCCTTGAGCATTTCCCCTCCTTGATAAATTCTCTTTTGATCATTATATCCTTGGATGTTTTGTCCCCTCCTTGATAATTTACTTCTCATCCTTGATTTCTTATTATTTACCTCCATCTTGGTTTGATAAATTGCTCATCTTAAATTCGTGACTATTTAACTCCTCCTTGTCTTTTCATTTACCTTGATCATTCATCCTCTCCTTGAAATTTGTAAAATTAGTGATCGCAATTCCCAAGTCACTTGAAGAATGAAGCTACTAGTATACATCAAGACATTCAAGACTGAGCGACTTCGGAGTACACAACAATGTTACACTGGCTGCCGTTGCGACCAAGAAGTTGGGCTCCGCACTAGACGAGTTCGAAGATGTTAGCGTGAGGAAGACTGAAGAGATAACCCATATTTAGGAGGATTCCCCTAGCCTTACTGACAACGTCTGGCTTCGTTTAAAATGTTTCTGTGGCTAACCTTGGTTGAATGTGCTTGTAATGTCTGTTATTATGCCCTTGATTGATTCGCTTCTTTGTAATGATTGTCTGGTTGGGCTTTCTCTCTCTTTTCCCTATACACCCTTGTTTTTCTTGCTATCCTTTCCTCACAAATCAAATGAAGAACATCAAGAAGGAGACTAGAAGGCAATCCCCACGATGAAGAGATGGAGCTAAAAGAAGACTTAAAGTAGAGACTTCGCAGCTGCAACAACAAGGAAGAGGAAGAAGACGGAACTAGCTACACCAAGTTCTCCCTTCCAGAATCCTGTTGACCTGTTCTCCTCTTGCTCCTCCTCTCTCTCTGAATCTCGGGACGAGATTCCGTTTAAGGGGGGTAGTTTGTCACACCCCAAAATTTTTGAATTTTGGGATGTGAATTTCTAACGCAATTAATACAATTATTTTCTTAGTTTTCTAAAAATTTCCAAGCTTTATATAATTACAGAAAAATTAGTATAGGAAAAATATTTATTTTAAATTAAAAATAACATAGGCTAAATGTCGTGTGTTGCATTCATGCTGGCTGCATTAAGTTTTGTTTGTGAGTAGTTCAAATCAGAATTTAAATCTAATTTAATTTTGAGTTTGAATTGTCTTGTTTTAAGGCCTAGAAAAGTTCTTTAAACCCGAGTTCGTTTCTGCTCCTCCAATTCTTCCTCGGCCTGCTTCCTCTCCCTCTTTTCTTTTTCCCTCAACCGGCCCAGCCCGCCAGCGCGCAGCCCAGCTCGCTCTCCCGGCCCAACACTCGCGGCCCAGCCGTCTCCACCCTCTCAACTTTCCCCCTGGCCCGATTCTCCTCCTCCCCCTCCGTTCCCCGAACCAGCCCAACAACTCACCTCGCGCCCTTACTCTTGGCCCAACCGCGACCCACCTCCGCTCCTGGTCTGGCCCACCTTCCCCGCGTCAACCTTCAGCCCAACATTCCGCCCCAGCTCCACTTCCCAATTGGGCCGCCAGCCCAACAGCCGCGACTCCCCACCCCCACTCCTCTCTCCGGCTGCCAAGCGGGCCCCATTTGTCGGACCCTTCTCCTACCTCGAGCCGGGCTCGACTCGAGCCAAGCTCGACACCGGCCGCGCCTAGCCCAGCCATGGCCCACCCCCTCGCTGCCGTAGGCTCCTAAGAAGTTTCCCCGAAGCTTCCCGCCTCCACTCCCTTCCTTTTGCGCGACGCTCCCCATTTGGAAGGTGCGCCTCCACAAGGAAGGAGATCGCCGCCGCTTCCCCTTGGCGTGCGTACCACGTCCACCCCGACGCCCGAGCCCTCTTGCCACTCCCTCGGCTCTATTTAAGTCACCACCCCACCGTCTCTCAAGCCGCAGCCCACAGCCTCCCCGAAGCACAGCACCTCGAGCTCGCACCGCCGCAGCCATTGTTTGAGCGCCGCCGCCGTCGATCCGCCACCCCAGTGTCGCTCCGTGCCTCTCGACCGCTCCTGGAGCATCACAGTGAGCTAAAGAATCCTCCGAGCCCTTCCATACTCGTTCTAGTACCCCATAGCCCGGCACCCGTGGTACACCGACGACCGCCTCCGCCGCTCGTCGTCGTCGGTCGCCCACGGCCTCCTAACGCCGACGAGAACCCCGTATCCGTGTTCACCATTCTCCCCCGAAGCCATAGCACCAGTTCTCATCGCGAACAATGGCCCCTAGCTCGAGATCGACGCTGCTCCGGCGAGTCCCCGCCACGTTTGCGGGCGGCGCCGCCGCGTCCGAGCCCTCTGCCGGCGGCCAAAACCCCAGGGCCAATCGACACCGTCTGAGCCCAATGCAGCGGCCCAGATTCAATCCAGCCACAAGTCAAATAAATTTCATACTGGTCAACCATGGAGGTTTTGCTAAAGAGCCCCTCTACTTTCTGTTAATCAACCCGCGGTCCTGAGTAGTTCAAAAATAATTATCAGTAGGTCCTTTTCTTTTTGAAACCCCCCCCTGAGATTTTAAATATTTGAACCCGCCGTCCTGCCCTGGCATTTTTGCGCGATAGCCCTCGGATTTTATCGCATAATTATGTTTTAGCCCCTAGAATTTTGCAAATAAGCCCCTGGAGCTTTTAAAACCTTGCCAGCATGTCCCTAAACCTTAGAAAAGCCATATCTTCTCCGTTTTAGCTCCGATTTAGGTGATTCTCGCGCTCACGTGTTCGTAGCGAAGCGTAGAATAGTTTCGTAGCCTCCTTTTTTTCTGTTTCTACTGTTTGGTGTATTGTTCTTAGTTATTCTTGTTTGTTTGCTTGTATGTTGTGCTCGATGATTGATGCGAGTAGAGGAATGCCATCAAGAGGACTCAAGAGAGGAATTGAAGATCAAGACCCGAAGACTAAAGTGTAGTCTTGTTAGGGTGTCTTGTGAAAAGCCTCGTAGCGTCCCTATGCGATCACACCTCGGTAGTGTGGTTTGTGAGGTATGATCCACCTCTGCATGGTTGGGTTTAAAGTTCCTCGAACTTTTACGCGACTGGTGGGTAAAGGGCGAAACCTCTGCAGAGTGTAAATCTATCAGGATAGCCTTGCTCAGGGTCACGAGCGGCCTGGATCCTTTTTAATTAGAAGATGATGTTTATTTATGCTTAACGTCACTTACACTATTTAATTGGGTTACAACCGGGATTCATTTAATTGTAGTAATTTGGTTAATGCTAAAATGAACCAACTAAAAGTGCTAATGCAGTTAAGCCAGTGTCTAGCCTTTTTGAGCCTTCATAACCCGTGCTATACTTGCTAAGTAACTCTGTTACTTACACTTGCTATTAATATACTAGCAAATATGCCCGCGCGACACGGGCATGCTATGAGGATTATTTTAGACTATTTCGTTGGTGAGTACATGAGGTGGGTAAACAAATTCTATGGTGAAAAAAGTATAATGTCAAAACGGTAAAAACTTTCCACGTCTTTTCCACCTTTAAACCTGACATGTGGGTTCTCTATGAGGGGTTTCTTCCCCTGATGAACAAGGGGTTCAGCAAATTGAGGTGAGGTGAGATGAGATGAATGAGGACATAATTACAGTGTTGTTCCATGATTATTCCGTCACACATATATAGAAAATTTGATATTTAAAATACTTTGGACACTCTGTTTTGAAAATTTTCAAATGTAAGAATGTAAAATTCAATCTAATTAAAAAAAAATAAAATTCTTATTTATTATGTTTTTCTAATACACGCGCGTGTCGCGCGTGCACTATACTAGTTGTAAATAGATAACAGACGGCCAGCCACGTGGCTCAAGTTTAGCGAACGCCTGCAAGCTTTCATGTGAAAAAGCGTCGGTCTCTCTTAGGATGAAGCAGCTAGGCAACGCCCTCGTTTGGCTGGTGATCAGTGGCTGGTGCTGGTTTTGCTGAGAAAAAAAATACTATTGACTGGTTGGTGGCTGGTGCTGGTTTCTGCTAAGAGAAAAATACTGCTGGCTGGCCGGTAACCATCCAGCTGAATAGGGTGAGACAGCATCGATTAAAGATTGGGTGGACCAATGTTTGAAACTAGTGAGCTGGCTCAACTTAGACCTAACTCGACTTTGTTCGGTTCGCCACGGTCCGGCTTGATGAATGTTGACGTGGACGACTCCCGGTGGCTGCTTGAGTGTCGGTGACGTGGATGGCTTCCCGATTTCGTATACGGCTAAGGGGGGTAACTGGCCGAATCGTGTCGTTCGGCCGAAACGGTCATTTCCTACCCTTATAGCACGTGTTTCTCCATTTTGTACCTGCACAGAGGACAATCACCAAAACTTGTGGAAATAGTCAGTGATAAGCCCTATAGCTATGGTGCGTGTCTCCATTGTGTCTGTTTTATACTTGGTTGGAGGTCGGAAATTGGGTTGTAACGACCGCCAACAAGCTCCCCCAAGCTTAGCTCTTTGCTCGTCCTCGAGCAAAGATAAAAACTTAGTCTCGGTGGATCAGGAGTTGCTACAATGTCATTTCTCTTGCAGGTAACTTTATAAACAACTAGCACTCAAACCCCCACAACAACCGAGACATGGAGTAAGGCATATGCTCCCACAAGGTTTTCAGGTTCATTTCTACTCATGCCAAATAACTCAAGCATAGTCAAGCAACTAGTTGCAACAAAGTACTAGCAAAATTAATGACTATCTTGGAGTTTTCACCCTTTTGTGAAAAGATAAATTTTTCCTCATTGGCTCACTCAATCGCTCAAGTGTATTTGAATCCTCACCAAAGGCTTTGCCTTCTTTTCATCCTAACATCTAACTTGGCTTTTTGTGCGGTTCAGGGATAAAGAATGAAGGCATACAAGCATCTTATATTTTGCTAAGTCAAAAACCGGACCTTAGGAGAATCAATTCTTACTCTTAGATCGAGAAGTGCAAGTATGTGGAATATGCGGAGTGGAACAAAATCAAAGAGCATGAAATTTTATTTATGGAATGGATGATGGTATGGTTTTGCTAACTCCCAAGTAGGAATTGCAAGTGAGAGGTGGAGTGTATGTGAATCTCGATCTTGAGAGCATGAAAGGTTCCTCACAAAGGTCACAACAATTTGACAAGGCTCACTAAGATGACAAGCAGCATATGGTAGAAAGTTTAGAACTAATCCTATCATATGGCTCTGGTAGGAATTTTTGACCAATGAGGAACTTTGTTTTGAAAACATAAACATCCGAGATTTTCACCATACTAAGAGCAGAAATAGAATTCAACCAAAGTCTCACTATATCAATTCCCACAACAACCTAGACTTGGAATAAGGCCAATGCTCCCACAAGGTTTTCAGGTTCATTTCTACTCATGCCAGATAACTCAAGCATAGTCAAGCAACTAGTTGCAACAAAGTACTAGCAAAATTAATGACAGAGCAACTATTCATCATTTTCAAAGTGAGAGGAATATGTTTCATTCCATGCATGGTTGGGAGTTAAGGGAAATATTTTTCACTTGAATGACCAAAGTGCTGAGTAATTCGGAACATACCTGATGGAGGTCCTCCCCCAAGCTTGGACTCTTCACTGGTAGGGATTCAATCCTTGAAAGGTACTGATTCAGCTGATCGGCCTGCTCGTTCTCGTCCTGTTCCTCCACTGTGTCATGCATGTACTCATGTATCTTTCTGTTAAACATGGCAATCTCCGGTTGGTTCAAATGCACCAACCGGAGCGACAATTCCATTCTTTTTGCATTCAACTCTAATTTTATTTATTCTTCGAACTAAAATTTGGAACAAATGATTCGAAGGGAAAATTCAGAGCACCCTACCTCCTAAACAATGATTTAATCAAAGGGAAATTGAATTGGGAAATAAATTGAAACTAATGGTGCTCTAAAAGATACAACCACGCGACATCTACTCTATAGATGGATCGTAAAGGTCTAGATGTCATGTGGCTTTGGCGATCCTCTTGAATTTGGCTGTGAGTACTTAGCAGAGGACATTGATCTTGTCATCCTCACCGAGATTGTTAAATTTCTGGTGTGTTTGCACCAGATCTCCATTCAGGCTCTTCATCCATGGGCTCCTCGTCTTCCTCCTCCTCGGGATGTTCAATCGGATGGCTTTAGGGGTTTTGACAGTTTTGCTCATGATAGTCTTGGAGAGGGAACCCTTGGGTGAGGAAAGGTCTTTGGACAAGGATTGGGTGGTCATGGCGTCTAGGAAATGTGAACACTTGGTCGTGTTCGGGAAAGTGATGGAGGATGGTTTCTGACTTGAGATTGACAAGCAGCTTTCCCAACATTTCCCTAGCGACTTTGAGACAAGATGGGATAGAGATAGGATTAAGGGTCCAAAAGGACGCTCAAGGGGCAAAAGAGGGGTCCTTCGGTCGAACCAACATGGTTTAGCCGAATCGTCCTAGTTTGCTCAAATTGGAGAGATCTAGTATGCCCAGAGTGCATCAGTGAGCCTATCTCTCTCGTGCCTACCCATCTAATTGACGATCTTTGCAGAATGTTCTTGATATGAGTGTTGGATGTTCTGCTTGATCACTAGTTTGGCGGTGAAAATGTGGCTCCCTCAAGCTTAGATATTTCCGGCAGATGCAGTCAATGAGATGGGAGCCTCTACGACCAGCCCAGGGACGCTAAAGCGAGGCAGGATGTTTTCATGGGACAATTGCTTAGCGAGCCTGGTGGCTGCGGCTCGATAGGGCTCGGCTTCTACCCAGCTAGAGTAAACTCGTAGTTCTCTGAGTTAGGGAAATGACCCATGGGGTCTATTCCCCATACATCAAAGGTTTCTAATTGAAGACTACTGGTAAGCAGCATTGCATCTCTTATATTCCCGTGTTTCTGGCAGTGTGCGCATCTCTCGCTAAATTCCTTAGCATCTCCATATTGCCAGACCTTCATTCTGAACGCTCCATAATGTCCTTCATAAGGTGCTCCAGGATACCTCTCCCAGGTTTATGTGCCTCAGGTGCAGATATGCATCGTCTGAGTCCATTTTGTATCCAGAAGAGATACTGGTTGTCCCATTGGTGATGTCTGTTCTCGTAAACCAATATTTTCCTATTTTCACCTGATGGGACATACCCTAACACCATGAAGTCAACTATGGGGGCGTACCACGGCTCTGGTGACCTTGAGGAGCATATCACCCCGTAAGACAATCGCTGATGCGAAGATCAAACGGGACTTGTACCCGAGACAGACCCAACGGATGAGTCTTGGGTTCGCATCCTATTTGGCCAAGAGATACTTCAGAGCAGCACGGTCTAAATAGACTATGACCTTAGCCCCAACTTGGTAGGACCAGAATTTGTCTACAACAAACACAACTGCTAAGAGTTCCTTTTCGTGGTTGTATAGCTAAGCTGGGGCCAGTGAGCATAATGCTTCTTGTCCTTGGTTTGCCCCACAACAGCTCCTATGGCAAAATCGCTCGCATCACACATGATTTCTAGTGGATTGCTCTAGTCGTAGGACTGGATGATAGGAGCGAAACTGAGTGCTTTCTTGAGGGTGTGAAAGAGCACTCTTGATCAGAGAAGAGAGGGGTTTCCTTGGCTAAGAGATTGGTCAACGACCGGGCTTTTTGAGAGAAATTTTTGATGAAACACCTATAAAGCCTGGTGCGGTCAAGGAAACTATGAATCCCCTTTTACTCGTGGGAGGTGTTGGCATCAGATTGCATTAGGGAGTAGGACAGGGGAAGATGATGGATTCTGGCTTTGAATCTAGTCTTTCCCCGATCAAAGACAAATCTCCGTGACAATTGCCTAGCGACCCCAAGGTAAGATGAGACAGGGATATGATGTGTATGAAGGTTAGGAGTAATCCCATTGAAATCTTGGATCGGGTGTCCTAAGACTGATCGACCCTCCTCCAGGACCATGGAAGTCAGTTGGGTTCCAGGGGGTTCACCCTCTCAACTTTCCCCCTGGCCCGATTCTCCTCCTCCCCCTCCGTTCCCCGAACCAGCCCAACAACTCACCTCGCGCCCTTACTCTTGGCCCAACCGCGACCCACCTCCGCTCCTGGTCTGGCCCACCTTCCCCGCGTCAACCTTCAGCCCAACATTCCGCCCCAGCTCCACTTCCCAATTGGGCCGCCAGCCCAACAGCCGCGACTCCCCACCCCCACTCCTCTCTCCGGCTGCCAAGCGGGCCCCATTTGTCGGACCCTTCTCCTACCTCGAGCCGGGCTCGACTCGAGCCAAGCTCGACACCGGCCGCGCCTAGCCCAGCCATGGCCCACCCCCTCGCTGCCGTAGGCTCCTAAGAAGTTTCCCCGAAGCTTCCCGCCTCCACTCCCTTCCTTTTGCGCGACGCTCCCCATTTGGAAGGTGCGCCTCCACAAGGAAGGAGATCGCCGCCGCTTCCCCTTGGCGTGCGTACCACGTCCACCCCGACGCCCGAGCCCTCTTGCCACTCCCTCGGCTCTATTTAAGTCACCACCCCACCGTCTCTCAAGCCGCAGCCCACAGCCTCCCCGAAGCACAGCACCTCGAGCTCGCACCGCCGCAGCCATTGTTTGAGCGCCGCCGCCGTCGATCCGCCACCCCAGTGTCGCTCCGTGCCTCTCGACCGCTCCTGGAGCATCACAGTGAGCTAAAGAATCCTCCGAGCCCTTCCATACTCGTTCTAGTACCCCATAGCCCGGCACCCGTGGTACACCGACGACCGCCTCCGCCGCTCGTCGTCGTCGGTCGCCCACGGCCTCCTAACGCCGACGAGAACCCCGTATCCGTGTTCACCATTCTCCCCCGAAGCCATAGCACCAGTTCTCATCGCGAACAATGGCCCCTAGCTCGAGATCGACGCTGCTCCGGCGAGTCCCCGCCACGTTTGCGGGCGGCGCCGCCGCGTCCGAGCCCTCTGCCGGCGGCCAAAACCCCAGGGCCAATCGACACCGTCTGAGCCCAATGCAGCGGCCCAGATTCAATCCAGCCACAAGTCAAATAAATTTCATACTGGTCAACCATGGAGGTTTTGCTAAAGAGCCCCTCTACTTTCTGTTAATCAACCCGCGGTCCTGAGTAGTTCAAAAATAATTATCAGTAGGTCCTTTTCTTTTTGAAACCCCCCCCTGAGATTTTAAATATTTGAACCCGCCGTCCTGCCCTGGCATTTTTGCGCGATAGCCCTCGGATTTTATCGCATAATTATGTTTTAGCCCCTAGAATTTTGCAAATAAGCCCCTGGAGCTTTTAAAACCTTGCCAGCAGGTCCCTAAACCTTAGAAAAGCCATATCTTCTCCGTTTTAGCTCCGATTTAGGTGATTCTCGCGCTCACGTGTTCGTAGCGAAGCGTAGAATAGTTTCGTAGCCTCCTTTTGTTCTGTTTCTACTGTTTGGTGTATTGTTCTTAGTTATTCTTGTTTGTTTGCTTGTATGTCGTGCTCGATGATCGCTGCGAGTAGAGGAACGCCATCAAGAGCATTCAAGAAGAAGAAATGAAGATCAAGACCCGAAGACTAAAGTGAAATATACCGGATTTGAGGCAAGTCATAGCATGGACAATCCTTGCTACCTAT
>OAMR01000287.1:1091194-1108901 GCA_900205405.1 Echinochloa crus-galli
TTGATGGCAGAGAGATGGCCTAAGTACTCTCTTTGATATTCTAGTGCTTCCTTGTCGGGTGGTGGATCCTTTTGCTCTACACATTGTCCCTGTGGGAGACGTATGGCAAAGTCGATGTCATCGAATAGACCATCGTCAAAATCGTAGGGAGTGGTGTAGGGTGGAGGATAGTAGTCCAGCTTAGAGTAAGGTTGTGGTTCGAATTGAGCGTCGGGTTCTGATGAAATGGAAGAGCTGATAGATTTGGGTTGTTGGTGTATAGGCTCTTCAGGTTTAGGCTGCTTCTCTTCTTCATCAGGGAGTTCGTCATAGACTCCAGTGTAGGGAGTGTCGTCCAAGATGCGCTCCAGGATTATCCTTGCTTCACCGGGAGTCAAATGAAAAAACGACCCTTTTGAAGTAGAGTCCAAGAAAGTGGCGTCTACGGGAGAGAGGCCAAGGCTGAACTGTTGTAGAATGATAGGTTCTGACAAGCCTAAGTCTGGTCCGGAAGCCAAGATTTGCTTGAAACGAGCCCAAGCAGCTCCTAACGATTCTCCCTTTAATTGCTTAAAGTTGATAATTTCCACTCGGAGACTAGCTACCTTGGAGACTGGGAAGAAATTTAGGCAGAATTTCTCTCTAAGGGTCTCCCAGCTTTACTGACAGCCAGAGAGTACCTTTTCTTTGCTCCTTCCGCTAGTGAAAACGGGAATAGCTTCCATTTGAGTGTCTCTTGTGTCATGCCCGCAATGGTCAGGCATGAGCAGAGTTGCTCAAACTCGCGCAAATGCGCGTATGGACTCTCGACCTTCGTTCCTGAGAACGATTGCTCACGAACCATGGCTATGAAGCCGGGACGTAGCTCATAGCCGGGTGAGGATATGGGATGTGATGATGGTGGAGGCTTCAAATAATCGCCCTTTGGAGCTGAGTGTTGGCGTAAAGTGAAGGTGAGAGTTGAATCCATATGGTGGATGGTGGTGGGATACACGGACAACTTGGGTTCGGAATCAGAACAGCTACCGTTCCCCGGCAACGGCGCCAGAAAGCTTGTTGGCACTCCTAACGGCCTACAGATAAATCCGCAAGCGGACGGATACCGATGTAGCTTTCACCCGGGAGTATTCCAAGGTATCGATTTCCACGGAGAACGAGAAGTACACTAATCCTAAACCGAGTTGTCCTAGGTAGATGGAGTGGATGAATGAAATGGATGAGGTGGATGACGACAACAAGGAGAGAAGAGAAGAGGTAGGAGGGTAGAGAGGGTACAGGTCTGGTAAGAGTATTCTACCGACTACTGAGCAGTTTAGAGGATACGAACAGATACTTGCTTCGGGACTACAGAGCCTCCGAGACTAACGTGATGGGCTACAAAGACCGTAAGGGCTGTCACCACCTTACGGCTACCACCTTCGTTGCGACGGGCGGATTCTAAGCTAGTCTCAAGTACAGGCACCACGCCTAAACTAGTTGACTAGTACTTATCTCCTATAGTAAGATAAGCACCCAGGCTAAGCAACCAGTATACAGTTATACCAATCAACTAAGCACTGAACAAAGAACAAAACAACTGAATGTAAGAACTGAATGCTCAATTAATAAGAGAGAGATACAAGAGTTACCAGACATGACCCGGATGTCACTCGAAGTGGAGCCGCATCCGTAGAGGTACAGCGGGAAGAGGAGCCGACACTCCGGCTCCTCTCCGGGACGCTCACCTCTCCTCTCTCCCTATTTCTACTGATATGAGTGGCGGAACCTAGCGACGCCTACTCTTCTTCTCCTCTTGTGTTGTGTGTTGAAACCGGGCATGGGACACCTCTATTTTTAGCTTGCAATGACGGTTGAGCATGGGACACCTCTATTTATAGCTTGCAATGACGGCTAAGGGGGGTAACCGGCCGAATCGTGTCGTTCGGCCGAATCGGTCATTTCCGGTCCCTATAGCACGTATTTGTTGTAGTTGTACCTGCACGAGCGACACTCACCAAAACTCGTGGAACTCCATTAGAAGTAAAACCTAAGTACATGGAATGTTACATAAAGCCTCATTTATTCCCGAGTATTGGTGGTCGAAATTGGGTTGTAACGACCGCCAACACTCACACACCCATACATGCTGAAAATCTTCTGTTAGAAGCCCTCTCTCTCTCATTTCTTTGCTCAAGTGCTTTCTCAAGTTCTTCCCAAGTTCTTGCTCAAGTTTTGGTTCACTTGCATCCCTAGAAAAAATCCCAAAAAAAAATATTTGCTTTGTGTGATCCTTGTGCTGAATTTCTCTTGGACGATTTTGTGGTGGTCACCGACACCCACAAGAACGACTAACCCTTTTGTGGTGGTTCTCATCCCCGCAAGAACGACTAACTATCTCGGACGACTGACTTGATTTTCTGTGCTAACCATATTTATTCAGTCCTTCGGGTAGTTGTTGTTGCACTAACATTTTGCAGGAGACATGTCGAAGCTCATCGCCGCACACCGTCGTTCCACCCGGCTTAGCCGCCGCACGGACAATGCTGGGAGTTCCCCAGCTCCGTCCCGAGGCTCGAGCCGTATGGACACGGATGAGCAAGAAGCAGCCGGCTCGGGATGGGGTCATGCCACACCCCCAGCTAGGCAGCTTCTGAGCATCAACGACATCAACCTAAGGAACGAGCGGGAGCAGAACACCTTCAACGAGCTTCGGCTGAAGGCGTTCGAGCACACCCGTGTTTTTGAGCAGGACTTGCTCAGGGACACGGGTATGGATGAAGCGACGTAGAGTTTACAGAAATCTTCCAGGCCATTGGCTGGGAGAATTTCTGGCACATCAACGAAGAAGGTTCGTACCTGCTCACCCTTGAATTCCTCTCGACTTTGGTTTCTGAAACTGGGGGGATTCGTTTTCGGTTCTTCAACCAAGAGTTCTTTTGCTCTTGGATGGATTTTAGTTCGGGTCTCGGATTTTCAAGTCGTTGTTCTTTAGACCCGAACAAAGCGCTTAAAAGATTTGACCGGGTGGCATTTTGGAAAAAGATTTCGGGGGATACCAACTGTCATGCGCCACGCACGAACAGCATTCATAACCCCACTTTGCGGTTCATGCATCGCTGGGTGTCTATGACGGTGTTTCCCCGGGCGGATTTGCGCCCTGTCAACACTATTGAGTTGCGGGTTCTTTTCGCCATGGTTAAGCAAATTCCGTATTCTCCCGTAAAAGATCCAAGACCAGAGTGTACTTAGGTTTTATTTCTAATAAAGTTCCACGAGTTTTGGTGAGTGTCACTTGTGCAGGTACAACTATGACAAATATGTGCTATTGGGGCCGGAAATGACCAAATCGGCCGAACAACTCCGTGGATGCCGAGCACTTCGTGCAAGCCCACGTGATACGATGGATGCCTGACGCAATGCTGGCAATGTTTTACCGTGGCTATACAACTGAAGTGTCTTTGCCTTGTGTAGCACTAAGGTTGTATACCACGCCGAAACTAACTCTTCAGTTGAGGACCGAGTCGGACGATTCTCCACCTTGGAGAGAGCCCGCTCGGCACAGCGTTGCAGGTGACGGACCAGTCATGAGGGGGCGAGCCAGGCGCGATGCTGGGCTCGTCACCTCACAAGAGCCGGAGGATGCACCTCCCATGCCGCACCGACATACTTCCGCTTTCGAGGCCGCCTACGACACGTACACCGGTGCTGGGACGTCCGGAGCAGGAGGCTCCGAGCAGCATCAGGAGCCGAACTACTTCACCTCAGGACACTGGGACTACGGCGGATTCTGAGTGGTCCGGGAGTCGGTATGCTGGGGGGTATGACCATACCTCCCAACCATACTACCCTGGATACTCACAGTCCGCGCGCTTCGACTACGGCCGAGAGTTGTCTTACATCTCCGACCGAGTCGAGGTCATCGACGACCGTACCCGAGAAATTCAAGACACGCTAGCCCGCCATTCTCAGTACCATCAGGAGAATAGCGGGATGTTAGCATCCATCCAGCATGACGTCCACGAACAAGCGGATCAGCTGAGCCAGTACCTGTCAAGATTCAATACCTACCAGTGAGAAGTCCTAGCTTGGGGGAGGACCCCCACCAGGTACGTCCAGATCGACCCAACACTTTGATTTCTTTTCATTTCCCTTCATGTTAGCTTGCATTTAAAAAGATTGTTGAAAATTCCAAAAATATTTCCCTTAAACAATATTTCCCTTGAATAAAATAACTCCCAACTATGCATGGAATGAATCATATGCCTCTCACTTTGGAAATGATGAATGGTTGCTCTGTCATTAATTTTGCTAGTACTTTGTTGCAACTAGTTGCTTGACTATGCTTGAGTTATTTGGCACGAGTAAATAATGAACCTGGACCTTGTGGGAGCACATGCTTTATTCCAAGTCTAGGTTGTTGTCGGAATTGATATAGTGAGACTTTGGTTGAATTCTATTTCTGCTCTTAGTATGGTGAAAATCTCGGATGATTATGCTTTCAAGAATAAAAACAAAGTTCCTCATTGGTCATAATACCTACCAGAGCCATATGATAGGATTACTTCCAAAACTTTCTACCATATGCTACTTGTCATCTTAGTGAGCTTTGTCAAATTGTTGTGACCTTAGTGAGGAATCTTTCATGCTTCTAAGATCGAGATGCACATACACTCCACCTCTCACTTGCAATTCCTACTCTGGGAGTTAGCAAAAATCATGCCATCATCCATCGTTATGACAAAATGTGCGAAATCTTCTCAACTTTTTATCACAGCCTCTATATGTGATACCATCACTTCATGAGAAATTTCATGATTTTTAAACTTAATTTCCTTTTTTTTAGAATTTAAAATCATTCGAAGATACGGTCGTGGTCGTGTTTTGTGGTCAAGATGTTCAAATTTTCTTTTGATTTCATGAAAAAGGTCTTAAATTGGGCCAAATAACATAAATATCATTTTCCACTTATTTTCTTCTGTTATTTGACTCACTTACATTTCAAATTTGATTTGATTCAAAAAATTGCTTGAAATATAATTAATTAGTTAAATATATCAAACATGTACAAATATGTATCAATTTTTAACATGGAGTACCACATGTTGCATGTGGAGTGGGGAAAAAGTTTGGAAGGCAGAAGATGATTTTTTTTGTCCGCTTTACAGTGTGCCAAAGAGGAAGCACACGGCGAAGTAATAATTCACCGTGTTTCCAAAAAAAACACACAGCGAAGTAATTACTTTGCCGTGCACTTTTTCTATGGCACACGGCGAATCATAACGGCAGCATCCCGGGGAGGACGCCGTTGCCCGTGGAGGTAGAGGGAGAATAAAAAAAATTATTGCTTCGCCGTGTGCCAAAGAGAAAGCACACGGCGAAGTACGACTTCACCGTGTGCTCACAAAAACACACGGCGAATTGAGGCTTCGACGTGTGCCCGATAAAAAATATACGGTGAATTATCGGACACACGGTGAAGAATGAGTTTCCGGTAGTGAATCCTGGCTTACAGCAAAAGTACATATTTAAGAATGATATACATATGTTTTATACTTGTTAGAATAATAATAACTCAAATGTCAACAAAAGATAAAGTAAAAGATACAAGAGCTATTACCAGAGCTTCTGAAGACGACTCCGGAACCTCCGAGGCACAGCTCGACTCGACTCTAACTCCCAACTAAACTAACCTACTCTACTAGAAATGAGTGGAAGAGCTCCTTGGCTTGAGTGTGTGTTCAAATGAGCAGCTATGTTTATAGCCTCCATATGACGGTTTGGTGGAGTAACCATCAAGGGAGCTAGGGGGGTACCCCTTGGGACTTCGGGCGCCAGAGGTCGGTTCGGCCGAACCAGGGGGTTCGGCCGAACCCTCTGATCCACCGACCTGGCCACCAAGGGCTAGGATTCCTCCCCTATGGCGGTTTTGGGAAGCGGGGGCGGTTCGGCCGAACTGGGCAGTTCGGCCGAACCGACCCCTTCGGCCGAACGGCCGGGCAACCGCCTCTGCCTCCTTGCTTGGCTGCCACTCCTCTCAACCGACCCTTGGAGCTATAAATTGAAGGCCAAAGCTGCTCATTAGACACACTCAAGCCAAGGAGCTCTTCCACTCATTTCTAGTAGAGTAGGTTAGTTTAGTTGGGAGTTAGAGTCGAGTCGAGCTGTGCCTCGGAGGTTCCGGAGTCGTCTTCAGAAGCTCTGGTATTAGCTCTTGTATCTTTTACCTTTCTTTTGTATGACATTCAAGTTATCAATATAGTATCTACTTTATTCTACTTGTGCCTTATATAGTTGCTTCTACTTTAGTCTAGTTGCTTCTATATTGTGTTTAGACTATAGTCGGTTCTAGTTCCTAGTGCTCTTAGTTCTTGCTTAAGTCTCTGCCTTAATTGGTTCTTCGATTCTGCTCACACTAGCGGTGACTTGTCATTGGGGTGTGAGTTCGAGTTGCTTGCTTCTGCTAGCGAAGTAAGTAGTTATTGATCTGTGTAGGAGTGGTTCCTAGACTTGTCAGTGGCCTTAGTTTCTGCCCGTCGCAACGGAGGTGGTAGCCGGGAGGTGGTGACAGCCCTTCCGGTCTTTGTAGCCCATCATGTTAGTTCCGTGTCCTATGACCCCAAGGTTTAGGGTAACCGGCACCCCTTCTCATCCCTTTCTGTGTGTCGGAGGCTCTATAGTCCCCAAGGAAGGCAATAGACTTATTCCGGACCTTTTAGTGCTGGCTCTTTAGCTGCTGTATCTCTAACCACTTGGCCTAGATAGATAGAGTCCCCATGAATCCTTTATCTCTTCTCGTTGTCCTCCCAACTATCTATACCTTCTCTCATCTATCCGAGTATCCCTTGAGCTGTGTGTCCGGTATATCCACTCCTATCCAATACTGTTTATTCCCTGTCCTTGTTTAGTCGTGTACCCTTCTCTGATAGTCTCGAATATCTGTTCACTAGTAGTCTTGCCAAAGCTTCCCTGCGGAAATATAAATTACGATACCTCGGGATACTCCCAGGTGAAGTGCTACAGCGGTGATGAGGAGTCTTTCATGCTTCTAAGATCGAGATTCACATACACTCCACCTCTATAGTTGGCTCTAGTTCCTAGTGCTCCTAGCTCTTGCTTAAGTCTCTGCCTTAATTGGTTCTTCGATAATCAATTCCGTCTTTTTGTGAAAACCCTTGGGCAACCAACCTTGCTTTGTTTCTCACATGCGAAAATGTCCCAGTTGTCCCGCAGGAAGGAGGTGAGCGCGCTTTCCTATTTGGGAGACAGGCCTTGGCCTATTAGCGCCGTCTTGCTGGGGTCGCCGCTGAAGAGGGGGATCGTCTTGGTCTCCGAGTCTGGCTCGAGTGCCGTTGCGGTCGCGTCTTGCTCCGGCACCTTGGAATCGGTGGGTGGGTTGGTCCTGGCGTCGCTTGCGAGGAGCGCGCTGTTGCCGAGTTGCCGTGAGAGCTCGGCGAGGCGTACGGCTTCTCCATCGCACTCATACGACGTCTTGACATCGCCCCTAATGCTGATGACCCCATTCGGGGCCAGCATTTTCATCACCAAGTAGGTGTGATTGGGGATGGCCATAAAGCGAGCCAGCATGGGCTGCCCAAAAATGGCGTGGTAGGAGCTGCCGAAGTCGGCAACCTCGAAGTGCGGGAACTCTATGCGGTAGTTGGCAGGCGTGCCGAAGGTGACCGGCAAGGTAACCCGTCCCAACGGGTAAGCCGCCTTGCCTGGGACGACGCCGTAGAACGGGTGGTGAGAGCCTCAAAGCCTGTTGTAGTCGAACCCCATATCATTCAGGGTTTTGGTGAAGATGATGTTGAGCGCGCTACCTCCGTCAATTAATACTTTGGTCAGGAGGACTCTGTCAACCACCGGGTTGACAATCAACGGGTACGAGCCTGGCTCGGGCAGGTGGACCCAATGGTCTGTCCTGCTGAAGGTGATCGGAGTTTCCGACCACCTAAGGTACTCAACGTCCTTGGTGCCTACAAGATTTATCTCGCGGCTGTGGAGCTTCTTCTTCCTTTTGTCACAGAACGCGTCGGGACCTCCCACGATCACGTTGACTTGGCGGTTGGCGTGCTGGAAGTTGCCGTGCTGGTCGTCTGCAGCGATGATGTCTGGCGCTCGGCGGCGTTCGCCGCCGTCTGGCGCTCTGTTGTCACAGCGACGATCGCTGCGGCGGTCTGGACGGCGGTTGTTGCAGCGATCGCCATCATTCCTGTCGCCGTGGTTGTCGTTGTAGCGCGGCCTCTTTGGTGGTGGCGGGACTCCGAGCTCCTTCTTCAGGGTCCAGCAGTCTCTGAACGAGTGCTTCGCATCCTTGTGGAGGGGACACGGCTCGTCTAGTCAAGCAAGCTGGTCGGGTTGGAGTCGTTACTTCACGCGGCCTTCGCCTTCTGCAACAGTTGCGACGTCAGGCCTGCTGCGTCTGTTGCGTGTCGGTTCCGGCTTCTTGTGGTCAGCCGGAGGGCGGTCGTGGTCTTTGTCGCGTCGGTCTGCGGTTCTGAACTGAGCTAGCTCGGCAGCATCGGCTTGGGCCTCCTCCTCGACCACCTTCATCATCTCTCCGACCATCTTGGGGTCCTTCTTGAACAGGTTGCGGAAGACATCTTTATCGTACAATCCGCGTCGGAAGGCGTCCATGACGTCCCTTTCCTCAACATCTGTAAGCTTGTTACGGTTGTCGAAGAAACGGTTGGTGTAGTCTCGGAGACTTTCACCCCTCTTCTGGCGTACTAGGTCCAGATCGAATCTAGTGCCCGGACGAGTGTAGGTGGCCTGGTAGTTTTCTGTGAAAACCTTGCAGAGCTGCGCCCAGCTATCGATGGATTGGGGCGGCAGTCCTGATAACCACAAGAGTGCCGCTTTTCCCAGCATGACCGGGAAATAAGCTGCCGCCTGGTCGGTGCTGCCGCGTGCGGCTTTGACCGCGGTGATGTAGGTTTGGATCCATAGTTTAGGATCGGAGCGGCCATCGAACTTCTCGACCATGGTCGGCTTGAAGGTGTCCGGCCATGGGACCTGGCGGAGTCGCTTGGTGAATGCCTGGAAGCCTTCAATCTCGAAGTCGTTGTCGCTGAAATCGTCGTCGTCACCGTCGTGACGGCGACCGTGCGCTCTTGGTGAGCCGTACCGGCGATCGTATCGGTCGCGTTCGCTGAGTTCGCGGCGTGCGCGGTGGTCGTCGGCTTCGGAGTACTCGGAGTAGTTGGCTCAGCGCTCAGGTCGACCATAGTCCCGGTCGTACCGTTCTCGGCGTTCCATCTCAGCGGCGTCGCGTTCGCGATGCCTTCTGTCGAGCTCTTTTCTTACGTCGCAGCCTCGTCTGCGAAGCCTGTCGCGGAGATCACCATCGTAGCGGCGAGGGAGTCGGCGCCTGTCGCCATCGTCGCGATGGTTCCGAGGGTGCCTGCCCTCAGATTCGTCGGGCTGGTGGTCACCTGTATGTTCTAGATCGACCTCTTCTGGGATGGCATGTAGAGTTGGAGATTTGTAGCGACGCCTGTCTCAGCCAGATCTATTGTGCCCGGTCCTACGGGAACTCAATCTGCTCGAGCGTGATCGGCTAGATCTTGATCTAGCTTCTCTGTCCTTCTGGTGGAGGTTCTGCACGACTGTCAGCCGGGCTCGTAGTCGGGCCACCTCTGGGTGGCTTCCATGTGATCCAACTCGGCGATGCATGCCGCCATGGCCGCTGATGGTGTTTGGAAGTTGGCCTGGGCCCGTTCAAACTCGCGTGCCAGGTTACGTGGGTCCAGCGGGTCTAGATCTTCGCGGCGCGATCCCCCATCTGCTTCTTGATCAGCTCCTTCGGCCTGCCGACGCTGGGCTCGGAGGGTGTTTGCGTTAATGCGACGTTGTCATGCGGACGCGGTCTCGTTGTCTTGGGTCGGCTGGTCGTCAGAGATGAGTACCTCGCGGTCATGTCACGAGGCGAGGTCCTTGGACAGATCCGAGTTCTCGGGGGTCCTCAATACGGCTCTTGCGACCTGGTACTCCCCGCAATCTGGAAGCTGGGTGGGTTCGGGCGGGTTTCTAGATTGGATCTGGGGCTCGCGCTGCGGGAGCCGGCTAGAGTAGTCGGCAGCCGCGTTCTTCAGTCCGTGGGGGAACGTGTTCCCCGAGCGGTCCAGGACTCGCTCGGACATGGCGATGCACTCAGCGAGCGTGTTGTTGATGCGGTTGAGCCCGTCGACGATCTCGTCGGGGTAGGGCACCCGGCGTCGCGGGAGCAGATCCGGGATCCTGCATGAGCTGGTCGGGCACGTCGGGGGGAGTCCACGGGTTCGTCGAGGTTGAGTCCACCGGCGTCAAGTTGACGTTGGTGGAGCTGGAGTCACTGGAGTCGGCAAAGAAGCTGCATCCCGTGAGGTGCTTAGGGCTGCCGCTCATGTTCGCCGGGTAGACGACATCGGATTGATCTGCCATCAAGTCAACGGGGTTTTCGAATCGAAACAGCTCACCGATCTACCCCTACCTGGCACGCCAACTGTCGGACCTTAGGACCGGCAATCCACCTGGGGGTACACGAGTGGTTGATTTGTAGGAGGGGCGATTGATGAACTAGTGACTTGATGATACACAGGAGGCACTGATTTAAACAGGTTCGGGCTACCCGGAGGTATAATACCCTACGTCCTGTGTCGGTGGCATCGTTTGTATTGCTGGGACCCCGCCAAGCTTCAGAAAGCTAGGACGAGCGTATGGTTTACAGGATGGGTTGGGGTTGTCTCGTGTGTATTGCGTTGTTCCTCATGAGGGTGCCCTAGGCCGCTTTATATAGGGTAGCGGGCTAGGGTTTACAAGTCGGTTCCCATCTAAACCTACTTGACTCTACCCGGGACTCTAGTCCGGGTCGGTTACAACTGGGATATCCCTGGATATCCGGACAAGCCGCCCACCGGGTCTTCATTATCTTGTCCGTCAAGTCAGGGAGCCCGTATGGGCCGCCTAGGGGTCGGCCCATGGGCCTGTCAGAGGTGGGCCCTGGCCGCCGTAGTCTGGTCTGACAGTGGGCCCAAGGGTACCCATATCCCACACCATTGGATCTGGCACTTCTTCTAGGCCGATGCCAAACGCTTCTCAAAGTGCAACACATAATACATCTCGTTTTATGACTAGTGCAAGTTATCAAGCCGATTTCTCTAAGTTCAAAGAAGATCTGGCTATACAATTAAGACTAAACTTGGGATTGATTTGGGTAGCTCACGCTTATATCAAAAACCATATCCTCCTGAATTTGATTTAGTTTCTTATCCTAATGGTTGGCATGTCCCAGAGTTTGTTAAATTCAATCGTGAAGATAATCGTACTACTTGGGAGCATGTTAGTCAATATATTTTGCAGTTAAGAGAAGCAAGCTTCTATGAACCATTGTGCATTCGTTTATTTTCATTAACTTTGACTGGAACCGCTTTCTCCTGGTTTTCTTCGCTTGCTCCTAATTCTATTCAAACTTGGACTCAATTGGAGCGTAAATTTCATGATCACTTCTTTAGCGGAGAAAACGAAACTAAATTGGCTGATTTAACATCTATTAGACAAAACCGAGAGGAATTGATTATGGATTATTTTAGAAGATTTAAGGATACAAAAAATAGATGTTTTAATTTGTCAATTTCTGAAAAAGATTTAGCATATTTAGCTTTTGCCGGCTTGCGATCTTATTTAAAAGAGAAATTAGAAGGTTTTGATTTTCTTTCTATTAATCACTTGCAAATGAAGGTCATGAGTCTAGAATTAAAGCTAAAACATGTTAAAGAAAATGCTAAACCTCATCGTTCCAATGTGCATATTGTTGATAATGATTCTGATAGTTCGGATGATGAAAGTAAAGAGATTTATGCTGCTGAGTTTGTTTGGCCATCAAAAGCTAAGCCTTGTTCTTGTCCTTCATTGAAGCCGGTTCAGAAAAATCGGCGAGAAGAGATTAAATTTACTTTTGATGTTGCCAAGTGTGATCGTGTTTTTGATGAGTTGCTTAAGAATGGTTTTATTAAACTTTCTCATGCAATTCCACCAGCCGATCAATTGAAAAATCACGCATATTGTAAGTGGCATAATTCTTTTTCACATGCGACTAATGATTGCAATGTTTTTCGACGACAGGTACAATTGGCTATTAATGAAGGTCGATTAGTACTAGCTGAGATGCAAGTTGATAAGGCTCCTTTCCCTGTTCATACTCTGAATTTGAATACCAAGGTGCTGATTCGGCCAGAGCAAGCCGATGGAGCTAAGGGTAAGAATGTGGTAATTGGAGATCCAAGACCGAAAAAAGTTGATATTCAATCTCCAGTCAGAAAAGTGATGCTTGGAAAGACTCTGGATGGAAAAGAGTCTCTGAAGATTAGTATTAACACATCAGGGGGCAAGAAAGTTCCTTAGAAGAAAATCGGTCCGCTGATCAGGCGAAACCGGTCAGACCGGTTTCCCAAACCGGTCAGACCGGTTTGCCCCTGGACCGACCTAGGACTTTCAAGCCCAAGCGTCCGGAAGTGTGTACTTGGAAGGTGAATGAACCTAAAGTGCAAGGTACAGTCCTAAAGCAAGGACCTACCTTCAATCAGCTACTGAACAAGTACACAAAGGTTGTTCAAGTTGGTCGGCCGGTAAAAAAGAGACCAAGGTCACCAATGCATGAGGATGGTTATTCAGAGAATAATAGACGTCGTGGTGATTTTGTTACTATTTATCCACCACAGAAGATGTATGCTACTATGCCATGGGCACCTCCGGCATCAAATTCTCCATATCCAACATGGGAGCAAGGAATGTGGATGCAGTGCTTTCCAATGCCACAACCACCTCAAGATTACATGAACAATGGTCCCAGAATTCCAGTACATGACCGATTGGGCCCATACCGATCAGGTCCACCACCAGCTCCAAAAGCGGTCAGACCGGTTTCTTCAAACCGGTCAGACCGGTTTCGGTCTGATCAGAAAATTCATGTTCCTCCCAAACAAGAATATCGTGTCAAGGAAAAGAAGGAGGATGTGCAGCCTGTGGTTGATCCAAAAAGAACAAAGGACAGTGGTTTTATGACAATTGGTGAAGTGCCGGTGGCTATGCAAGACTTGAGCAAAAAGCCGATAGTCATTAGAGATTCGGCTCATGTTGTAACTAAAAGGCCGATCATGACTAATGATCACGAGGCTAGCAGTAGCAAGGCTGTAAAAAAGGTGTTTCAACCAAGGTGGTTTCCTTCTGGTTTAACTCATACACAGAAAAGTAAATTACAGCGCTTGCGAAACAAAGAAAAAAGGGAACAGGAGGCTGAGAAGCTGAGGGATGAATAGTTCAACAGATACAGGCCTATGATTCCTCAGACTAAGACATGGCAAGTTAAATCAGTTGTGCACTCAGCAGCACAACCGGTTAGACCGGTTTGGGTCAGCCCGCTGCAGAAGCGGTTAGACCAGTTTCTGGAACCGGTCAGACCGGTTTGGAGACAGAGGCAGGGTATGAAATCACTTCGACCACCAATGAAAATATAACTCTTCCAATTCCTCCAGTAGTTGAAGATGAATAATTAGTTGATTTTGAGCCTTCTCCAGAGCGTGACAACATGGAGGTCAATGCTGTCTATTTGTCTTCAGATTACTTCGTGGTGCCAGAGGAGAAAATTTCTCATCTTCAACTCGGGCCTCGAGATGCTGTGTTTCAGCAAAATATCAAGTGTTTGTCGGGCATGGACTTGACCGACTATAAGCTTATCAGTTGCACCAAGGATGACTTTGTTCCTGCTACATTAAAGCCGATGGAAAATCGGTTGAATTACTTGATGTAATAATGGGGCAGACAGATCAGCCAGGCAAAACCGGTCAGACCGCTTTAAAGCGAAACAGTGGCTTCAAGACCAAATTGATCATCATCGGTCAAATACGAGTGATATGTTTGAAGCTGTTGAAGATCTGGGTGACATGGATAAATTGGGTCAGGGTTTTACATCAGCCGACCCATTAGAAAAAATAGATATTGGTGATGGTACTATTCCTAGGCCAACTTTTGTGAACAAGAATTTATCGGCTGAATATAAAGCCGAATTAATAAAATTATTGAAAGAGTATGTCGATTGTTTTGCTTGGGAATATCGTGAGATGCCTGGTTTAAGTCGTGATTTAGTTGAGCATCGTTTACCAATAAAAGCCGGTTTTAGGCCTTTTAAGCAAACGACTAGACGTTTTAATCCTGCTATTTATGACCGAATAAAAGAAGAAATTACTCGTTTGTTAGATGCTGGTTTTATTCAAACTTGTCGTTATGCGGAGTGGATTTCTAATATTGTTCCCGTTGAAAAGAAAGATTCGGGAAAACATAGAGTTTGCATTGATTTTAGAGATCTCAATAAAGCTACTCCGAAAGATTCATATCCTATGCCTATTGCCGATGTTTTGATTAACGAAGCATCTGGGCATCGTGTTGTTAGTTTTCTTGATGGTAACGCCGGATATAATCAAATATTTATGGCCGAAGAGGATATGCACAAAATGGCTTTTTAGTGTCCGGGATTTATTGGTTTATTTGAGTGGGTGGTTATGACTTTTGGATTAAAAAATACCGATGGAACTTATCAAAGGGCTATGAATTTAATCTTTCATGATTTACTTGGTGTGATTGTGGAAGTGTATATTGACGATATTGTAGTTAAATCGGATGGATTGGATCATCATTTAGCCGATTTAAGACATGCTCTTGAAAGGATGCGATGGTATGGTTTGAAGGTGAATCCACTCAAATGTGGTTTTGGTGTTTAGGCTGGGAAGTTTCTTGGGTTCGTTATTCACGAAAACGGCATAGAGGTTGATCCCAAGAGAATTGAAGCTATGAAGAAAGTCGAAGCTCCTACTTGCAAGCATGATTTACAGAAATTTCTAGGCAAAGTGAATTTTTTGAGAAGGTTTATAATTAACTTGTCTGGAAAGGTTGATGCTTTCACTCCTTTACTTCGGTTAAAGAATGAAGCCGGTTTCACTTGGGGGCAAAACAGCAAGAAGCTTTTGAGAAAATCAAAGAATATTTATCTTCACCGCCAGTACTTAGGGCGGCTAAGAGAGGGGTTCCATTCAGACTTTATGTGGCGGCTGAAGAAAGAGTTATTGGAGCTGTTTGCTATTGGGGCTGTTTTGACTCAAGAAATCGGCAACAAGGAGTATGTGATTGCTTATGTAAGCCGACGGCTCATTGATGCAGAAACGAGGTATACTTTCATTGAGAAGTTATGTTTGTCATTATATAATGCTTGTACTCAATTGAGGCATTATTTATTATCTAGTACTTGCATCGTGTTATGTCAAACCGATGTGATTAAACATATGTTGCAAAAACCGATTTTGAGTGGAAGAATCGGTAAATGGGCTTATGCATTAGTTGAGTATGATTTGGTTTGTGAACCATTAAAATCTATGAAAGGCCAAATTGTAGCTGATTTTATTGTTGAACATCGGATTGATGATACTTATGAATGCGACGTCGGCTATGTTGCTTGTACACCATGGAAATTATACTTTGATGGATCAGTTTGCAATGATGGACAATGAATCGGTGCTATTCTTATATCACCAAGTGGTCCCGTTTTTTGAGTTCTCAAACCGATTGGAGGAAAAGCGAATAAATAATCAAGTTGAATATGAGGCTCTTCTATTTGGCTAGGAATTTTTGCAAGATATGAGAATAAAGGATGTTGAGGCTTTTGGTGGTTCACTCCTGGTGGTACAGCAAGTATCTAAGGTATGCCAATGTTATAATGGTTTACTAAATGCATATCTTGATAGATACCTTGACATCATTGCTTCTTTTGATGAATTTACTATCAAACATATACCAAGAGAGGAAAATGGCAAGGCCAATACTCTGGCTCAGAAAGCATCTGGTTATGTGGTTGCAAAGAAGTATTTCTATATCCAAAAACCGATGCAATCAAAAGCCGAGGTTGATGTTCTGGACGAACCGGTCCAACCGGTTTCTCAAACCGGTATGACCGCCAAAACCGGTCTGACCGGTTTGGAAACCGGTCTGACCGCTTCGTCTCCTGACGGCGGCAAAAATGTCTTGGATGGTGCTAATCATACCGAGATTGAAGATCGGGACTGGAGGATGCCCATTATTGCTTATTTGAAGGACCCTAGTCTGGTGCAGAAAGAAATATTCGGCGAATATCATTCAAATATATTTTGCTTAATGACGAGCTTTATCGTCGAACCGCCGAAGATTTACTTTTGAAGTGCTTGAACCCGGATCAGGCTAGAGTTGCCATGGGAGAGGTTCATGAAGGTATTTGTGGTACACATCAATCGGCTCCCAAGATGAAGTGGTTGCTTAGACGAGCCGGTTTTTATTGGCCTTCTATGATGGCGGATTGTTTCAAGTATTATAAAGGGTGTGAAGAATGTCGGAAGTTTGGAAATTTGCAATTAGTTCCTGCTGCATTAATGCATCCTATTATCAAGCCATGGCCGTTCCGAGGTTGGGGATTGGATTTTATTGGACAAACTAATCCTCCATTATCCAAAGGACATCGTTTCGTGTTGGTTGCTACAGATTACTTTACTAAGTGGACTGAAGCGGTTACTTTGAAGAATATGACACATAGAGAGGTAATTGAGTTTATTACACAAAATATTATTCATAGATTCGGTATACCTCAAACTTTAACAACGGATCAAGGTACTTCATTTATGTCTAAAGAGGTACGTGAATTTACCGAATCATATAGAATTAATTTGCTCAATTCATCTCCATATTATGCTCAGGCTAATGGTCAAGCCGAGTGAAGTAATAAAATTTTGATCAAATTAATCAAGAAAAGGATAGAAGAGAATCCTAAGAGGTGGCATGAAGTAGTTTTATCCGAAGCGTTATGGGCTCATCGTATATCTAGACATGGTGCTACTAAAGTTACTCCTTTTGAGCTTGTGTATGGTCAAGAGGCCGTCTTGCCTGTTGAAGTAAATCTGGACGCTTATAGGTTGGCTAAACAGAATGACCTTGATGCCGTTGATTATCATATTAATGATGGACAACATTGACGAAGTGACTGACAAGCGATTGAAGGAGATTGAAAGAGACAAGCTTCGAGTTGCTAAAGCTTACAATAAGAAGGTGCGAGGGAAATATTTTCATATTGGTGAGCTTGTTTGGAAGACGATCTTTCCTATTGGGACAAAAAGCAACAAGGAGATCATTTGCCTAAAGCTATCAATGGAAGATACTTGACGAAATTCTATCCAAATGTTTGGCAAGATGCGTGAAGATCAATGGCCGATAGATTTGATATCGCCCTTATCATAAATTTTGGCTTCTGAGTTGTAATTACTTGTACCTTGCTTTTTAGTTCTCAAGTTCACTAAAAACGCAGGGGACCATGTTTTGACGGCCAAAATTGGCAGTTGCCAGGATAAACCGGTCTGACCGGTTTGCCCAACCGGTCAGACCGGTTTGGAGTTGTAATTCGGGTAGGATTAGGATTCCGAGTTTTATCCCATATTGTAACCGACTTGAAAGGGGTACGACTTCCCCGGCCTATATATATAAAGGCTAAGGCCGATTGAGAATTATTCCAATCGAATCAATCATTATTTGCCCTTACTTTTTTGTCTCTCAAACCCTACACTTTTCCAACCCTAATTGCTGTCCTTTGCTCGTCTTCGCGACGTACTAAGGCGTTCTAGGTGGCCTGCCGATTCTAGAGCAACCCTAGATTGCTTGAGCTCCGACGGGGTCCCTCCTGAGCTCGAGTTTCTACGTCTTCACG
>OAMR01000287.1:1150830-1161460 GCA_900205405.1 Echinochloa crus-galli
CATGGATCAGATGTGTATAAGAGACAGCACCTGCTCCCTCATCATCATCATCTGCTGCCATCTCCTCCTCCTCATCATCATCAACATGAGGCTCCACCCTATACTGCTCATCCTCAACATCATCACTCGAAGTGGTGTTGCCCACTTCATCCACTTCCTCTATCTCATGTTCAGCTGCTCTCTTGGGCCTTCTAGGCCTCAAATTTCTGTCACTCGCTGCCTGAGAGCTGCTGCCCATAGAAGGGTCGTGACGTCCCTTTTTGATCCGATCGGCATGAGGTCCCCTTGGCATCTTCTACTGTCCTTCCTGGGTCATGATAGATGAATAAACATGATATAAGGGCCCAGAAACAGATTGACATGAAAAAGATCAAAATAGAGCTTCCAACAAGCTTTGGGTCAGCTCAGAGCCAAACCGGTCAGAGCGGTTCTGCCTGAGCCAAGCCAAAGCAAGTTGGGGGTCAATCTTACAGAACCTGATCTAAAAATTGACATGAGATTGATAAAGATGATATCCCTAGTCCATAAATTAGCCAACACGGTGCAAAATAGGGACTTGGGCCTTCACTGCCCAAACCGGTCAGACCGGTTTGCCAAACCGGACAGACCGCTTTGCTGAGAGCACAAATCGTCGGTCCGCAAAATGTAGCCATCCAAATCAATCCATCTCTTAGGGATAGGTTCCTAGACATGCCAGAAGATGTTCTACCAAAGGGTTTCGCAAGATATTCATCCAATGAGTAGATCGGGCGATGGGAAGATTTGAATACCTTGAGAGCCAAGAACTCGAGGTAGAAAGAGGATTTGAATCCAAAACTCATGGGGAATCCAATCAGCAGCCTTGATGCACTCCAATGCCGAAGAGAAATCAACTTTTCCAAGGTTGAATAATGAAATCGCCATGGGGCGCCTTCTTGCGGTGAAGAACAGGAGAGAGAGAGGGGGGGCGATGTTATGGATAGGAGAGGGGAGAGAGGGAATCACGGGAGGCCTGTTAACAGGTGGACCCGCTAACTGGGCCAAACCGGTCAGACCGGTTTGGGAAACCGGTCAGACCGGTTTGGGAAACCGGTCAGACCGGTTTCCCCAGTCAGCAGGGAAAAGCCACAAAAAAGATGATCTTGTTCTCCAAAGCTTGCTTACTTGTCTTGAGATTTTATATGATTATCATGGTGTCCAAAATCTCAAGATTATCCATCGATGAAGAGAGATTTCCAATAAAATCCACTGAAGGATTTCCAATAAAATCCATTTTCTTTCGTTTCTTCCGAAAGATATGAAGAGATGGATGATATAGAAAAGATTTTATGGACTTGAGAGAGTCTCATTATTTGTGACTAGCCATCAATCAAGCAAGTTTAACCATAGTCACAAATAGATCGACAAAGGTCAAAATACCAAAATCCAAATATTTTCAAAAACACATACAACCTATCATGCTAGTTGAGTTTTTCCAAAAACTTATCCTATGTCACATAGGCACATGCACTTATATTGGCTTAAGGATCAATTTTAGCATATTTGGCTCACATCTCACAACTTTGGACACAAAGTCAATAGTTCATAAGATGTCAAACAAATATCTAAATAGGTACGCAAGAATAACACGCAATATAAATGCATGCACATGCACACACTAGCATAATAGAGCCTAGATGCACAAGGTAAAAACTAGTTCATCGAAAACATACCTTAGCCTCTAGTTGCCCATGATGTGCAATATAATCAATATTAATCCACATGCTTTCCCTCATAATGATAAGTATTTGACAAGAGAGAGAAAACATTAATTTGCACAACATTTAATTTCATATTTAATGACCTTTGTATGTGGATGGTAAATAGGTCATAAATTATGAAACCTCACAATATAGACCAAATTCCTTTTATTTAGTGCATATGTGATGAGGTGGATGAAATAATCTCATATACACTAATTTTGAACAATATGAATAATTCAAGGAATTTAAGCTATATTATGGTGAGTTGTCAAGCCATAAATTAAGAAATGCAATCCAAGAAATGTAGTGATACATTATTACCGTTTTGGATCAAAGATTGGACTTGACAACTTGAGTTGAGAGACTTAACCTATCATGGCCATGACTACAAGTTCACTAAAAGAAACGTTAGTCTCAAGGACACGAATGTTGAAATAATCTCCCCCTAAATACGTGCATCATGAGTGGATGACATGTAACATGCACATGATCTTGTTAAGGGCTTGGGAGAATTAGGTCAACATTCGGTCAACGGCAAAAAAAAATAAATTTCTCAAGTTGAAATGTGCCAAGAAATCTTATTACCACAAAGGTGCAAGTTGAGTACATATGCCAACAATGATATCCCAAGGAAATAACTCAAATATATCTCCATTTCTCACTTCAAAAGCCAAGTTGCAACATTCTGGTCCAGACCGGTCAGACCGGTTTGGCAAACCGGTCAGACCGGTTTTGCCAGAAGTTGTCTCCCATCGGAAATTTCCGGTCTTCAGCCCAATTTACGGCAAATGCGACGGAAATCTCCGGTACTTTGGCGGAAATTTCCGGTGGAGTACCGCTATATGGTCATATTTGAGTTCCAAGACACCGGGGAATGATTTCCTGCAAGTTTGACATAATATTGCTCTACTAGAGAGCCATTAAACGCATCTCATGGCATATGTTGTATAATACCTAACATGATAACTTGAGATGAGACATGTACTTGGTTATCATGTAGTGTGAATGTGATGCGCATATGCCAAAAGTGAGAAGTTTATGAAATAAATTACTTGCGTCTCCATTTTTTTTGATTGTGCTGAAGTTGCATGTGTCTGGGCCAAACCGGTCAGACCGGTTTGCCAAACCGGTCAGACCGGTTTTGCCAGACTCAGCAGCTTCAGCGGAAATCTCCGACCTAGATGACAATTTCCGTCAAATGCGACGGAAATATCCGGTAGTTTGGCGGAAATATCCGGTGTTGCACAGCCAAACACTTGCATTTGAGTTTCTTGCATCGGAGATTGGTTTCCTACAATTTTGACACAATATTGCTCCACTAGAGAGCGATTAGGAGCACCATATGGCATATGTGGAACAATACTCAAGAATGTAGTCTAAGTCACTATCAAGTGTCACAAGATACTTGATCCTACAAAAGGCACTAGTGACAAAGACTTAATCAATTTAATCACATAGTTACCGAGATGACATTGGGTTTAGAGTATACCAACGTGTCCATACCCAAAGATGTCACCGTACTCGAGAGGTTTGGGGAGAGCTTGCTGGTGCTTGGGAAGGCTTTTGGGCGTGCAAAGAAGGCTAGGGAACCAGCAGCCCTCAAAGGAGAGGGCCAAGGGGTATAAATACCCCAAACTCCCAAACTAGCCGTTATAGCCGTTGGAAACCGGTCAGACTGAAACCGGTCAGACCGGTTTTCAAAGGAAACTAGCTGTTAGGGCTGTCAGAGGCCAAACCGGTCAGACCGGTTTCCCAAACCGGTCAGACCGGTTTGGGTCCTGACAGCACACTAACCCCCAAACACTACACTCTCAAGGTTATCTCACAAGGGTTGATCTATTAAGGTTTTAAGGCATCCGAAGCATCTCCTTTTCTTCATGCTTCTTTGTCTTTTGGAGAGAGTTGGCTTGCCTTCTTTCTTGGTGTGAGCCAACTTTTTACTTTTTCCTTGATCTTGGCTTGTGTTGGACTTGACTTGATTTATGTGAGGGCTTTGCACGGTTGATCCCTTCTCAAGCTTCTTCACCATGGTCTCACGGTTATCTTGAGAAGGTTGTGCATTGCACTTGCTTTCAAGTGTTGTCAAGTCCCTTGTGAGTCTTTCCACCTCTTGCTTGAGTTCTTCATTTTCCTTTGCAATGAGGTCGTCACAAGACTCTACACACACTTCATCATACCAAGATTGTTTTGCTTGAGAGCAACATGGGTTAGCACATGATAAATTATATTGAATTTGAGAGCATGTGCATACGTGAGGTTGGGGCTCAAATAATTTTACCGATGTTACCACAACCTCGTGAGCAACCTCTAGCATCACATGAGATTCTACGAGCTTGTCATGAGAACACTTAAGTTTGTCATGCTTTGCTTGTAGCATCTCAAGCTCACTAGTCACCATACCAAGTTTTTGCTTGAGCACTTGGTTTTCTTTCTCCACGGAGGCTACACATGAGATAGAGTCAATAGCACAAGCATAATCATCAACTATAGCCTCATACTTACAAACCAAGGAAGCGTTGATGAGTTTGACTCTCTCAAGCTCTTCGGTGAGAGCTTGGATAGTCGCTTCTTTTGACGCTTCGTCTTCCTTGTCATTTGTGGCCATGAAGCACTGAGACATCTCATCAACAGAGGATGTCAATGCCTTTGTGCTTGAGACTTTGCTTGCGCGGCGACGTCCACCTTTCTTGCTGCCAGCTGCAGCCTTTCTGCCCAAACCGGTCAGACCGGTTTGGGAAACCGGTCGGACCGGTTTCTGCAGAGAGGGTGCAGCTGAGCATTCTTGCTCTTGTTGCACCTCGGTGGTGGTCACATGAGGTTTGGTGCTTAGATTTGCTGATGTAGAGCACTCATCATGAGACCTAGCTCTTGTATCCACTTGCTTGCCGCTTTTGATGTTTGACACATAGTTTCTCAATTCGAGTCCACACGAGATGGGCATCGAATAGAGTTGCATGATCATCTAGGATAATTTTTTTAATTTTCTTGCTCACAACATCAAACAAGAAGTTAGCGACACGAACATTGACTTGAAAGCAATTCATCTCATCTTCGGTTGGATTGGACACATTCCAATCAACACTCGGACGATCAATGCCTTCAAGTACAACACGCTCAAGAATAGGACTTAAAGCCCTAAGATTATTAAGTACATCATAAGTGGGGGTATCTCAGGTAGCTCGAGAGGTGGTGAGATAGGTGATGGTGGATCATCCGGGCTCATCTTGGCATCTAATCTCTTCACCATGGATATAGGCCATTGCCATTTTTACGGTTTGAAAATATGTCATTAAAAAATTCTTTCTTGGGTTTCAAATCAAGCAAATGAAGCATGTGACTTTCATATGTCAAACCAAGTACACAAGTGATCTCATCTTCGGTTGGATTGAACACATTCCAATCAACACTCGGACGATCAATGCCTTCAACTACAACACGCTCAAGAATAGGACTTAAAGCCCTAAGATTATTAAGTACATGAGCTGACCAAGTGGAATAGTTTGAGCCGTCACTAGCTAGTGGCTCAAAGGTTACCTCACACAAAGTAGACATCTTTCCGCACGGCGGTTAAGCTTGGATGTGAGGCCAAGCTCTGATATCAATTGAAAGGACCTTGATGTCACCTAGAGGGGGGGTGAATAGGTGAATCTGCAATTTACAAAAACTTTTTCCGAAATCAGTACTGAAACCGGTCAGACCGGTTTCCCAAACCGGTCAGACCGGTTTAGGGTCAGGAACTCAACACAGTGCAAAAGCGGTCAGACCGGTTTACCAAACCGGTCAGACCGGTTTCCTGCAGAAACACACAAATATGTATATGACCCCCTCTACGAGTTCTAGCACAAACCAAACTTGTTTTGCAGCTCCTGTAGGTGATTTCTAGCAGGTTCACAAAGTCCCTGCACACAAGTAGAGCACAACCAAGTAGATCGAAGCGGAAGCAAATATAAATGCTAGAATTGAACTTGTGAGGCAAACCAATAGAGAGACACGATGATTTGTTTCCCGAAGTTCGGATACTTCCTTGTTCCAGCTGTGCCTGAAGCCCATGAGATGTTTGACCCTCTTTTCAGAGCAGACTCTGATAATCTCATTGAACACTGGATTGTCTTGCTTTACCATGTAATCCCAATCTATGTACTGAGCATCTTTTGGTGATTGATGACAACATGATTAAAGCTTACAAATAGATATGAAATATAAGCTCTAGATGATTGAGATATATGGTGAGCTCCCCCTCAATATGTGCTTTGAGTAGAATTTCAAAAATTTGGCCTCAAATGCCAAATGCACAAATAATCAATAAAAATGAGAGCTCCCCCTATATCTCAGCATCCAATATGTGCAACAGGTATGTGTAAAAAAAATAACAACATGTGATGCATATGACATAAATTCCATACAAGAAAGAAAAAGAAGCACATGTGCTGTTCTCAGGCCAAACCGGTCAGACTGTTTTGCCCCAGACAGCACATGTGAGACAACAATGCACCAAACAACACATGTCAAATCATACTAACAAATTGTCACTTAGAATATAAATAAGTTCAACACACAGAGTAGCACACATTACAAGTCCTCAAGTCCACAAATGGATAAAGTACGAATTTATTACATCCAAATATTCCATTTGTCCATCATACACCAGCCAAAATTGTCTATCTACTAGTACTAATTAATGCAACCTTATGTAGGACTGTGTTGGAGCCATTGATGGACCCCATGTGCTAGCTAGAGTGTCTGAGAGATCAAGAGCCGCATTTGTGGGCAGAAAGCATACCACCACCCAAAATGTGTTGGCTGCTGGCACTTAATTGTTTTGGTGATTTTGGATGACAACATGATTTGTAATTTAACTTGTTTGTTTAAGTATAATTAGCAGGTCTTATTCTTATGGATAATCATGAAACATACTTGTTGAAGAATGAGAGCTCATTGTTGGTACAAATGACATAAAAGCAAACAAGTGATGGTATGGGATAACTTAATTGAAGACATGGATTTCAAAGTGGTATTCATGATGATGCAATGTAAAGTGGAGCTCAAAGTGGCTAGATATGGTGAAAGAGTTAAGCTAGATGGGAGTGTCCACAAACAAGTTAAATTACAAATCATGTTGTCATCCAAAATCACCAAAACAATTAAGTGCCTAGATGCACTTTCACCCTTGCTCTCTGCACCAGAAGAATTGTATTTCACAGTGAACTAGCTGATCAGCTAAAAAGAAAAACAATATTCCGTTTGTAACTGCATTATATTTACTAGCCTATTCATAGAAACTGCAACAGCATATTTATGATAAATAAAATAAATATCCACATAACTGTGTCACTTATGCATCACTTATGCTCATGTGCAACTAATTATCTGGGCACGTTATAAAAAACGTATTATCAACCCAGTACGTAATGCTGAAGAGTTACCGTCCGTAGGAACGGAGAATTAGAGCTCTCCCTATCAGGGCTGGACAAAATGCTCGAAGCTTGTTAGCTCGCTCGGATTGCAGCTGGCTCGGCTTGTTTCGGTGCATATTTGTAACGAGCCAAGCTGTTGTTTTTGCTTGTTTCCTTGACGAGCTGGCACGAGCCAGCTCACGAGCTGCTTGCGAGCCAAACGAGCTAGAACATATGATAGACTAATAAATTAATTATTAATTAATAAGAATATATGTATACTATATGTGTAGTTCTAGATGGTGTTGTGGTTATATTTTATTATTATAGTATGATAGAGTAGATTTTGGAGGTATTATGACCATATAAATACTATAATTTTTTATTAAATATTATTGTGGTAATTTTAAATTTAACTCTAGTTCACGAGCTTAACGAGCAAGCTTGCGAGCTTAATGAGCCGAGCCGCGCCAAATCAGAATTTTTACTCATTTCTTTAACGTGCTGAGCCGAGGTAGCTCGTTTGGCTAAGAAGCTCGAACGAGCCGAGCTGATCCGGCATCCCCCCTATTCCCTGTATAAGTTGCTGATAAGAACATTACCGGTACCACGATCACAGACTTGACGACCATGTCTTCCTTAACCTATATTGTTGTCATGTCACTTCTGGCCCTAGCAGCCTCGCTGCCATCGATGCCGCCTCCGTTGTCGCACCCACGCCGCGGGCCCCTCATGGCCCCGCCGTCGCGGCGCAGTTTCTCTTCGCGATCAACGCCGCGCACACCGATGCTGGGGTGCCGCCGTTGTCCTGGAACACGACACTAGCACAGCACGACAAGCTCCACATGAACTAGTTCCGGAGCTCAGCGAAGTGCGATATGAACCAGAACGACCGGGACCCCATACCCTTGCAGGAGAGCCTGACCACGTTCCGCAGCTACCAATGGGGATGGAAGCGGTGGCGTCGTGGGCAGTGGCGGAGCCAAGGGGGTCAGGCAGGGGCCACAACCCCCCTAATCCCATTGCCAAATAAGATTAGTTAGTAGGATTTTAAGCTATTAATTATGATTAGTTAACTATTTTTAGCTGTGAAATAAAGTAGGATTGAATTTTGTAGCAAGAAAATTACAAGAAATTTGAATGAAAGAATAAGCTCTACATGCATTAATTTATAGTACGAGAGTTAAAAATTTTTCCAGAAATTTAGTATCTGTAGCTCATCTTTTTATAATTTAGCTTTTTGTTAGTTTGTTTCTCAGGTTTTAAAGTTCGCACTTTGTCTTACCTCACAAACTCTATAAATATTATATATTTCATGCACTAAAGTTTACCGTAGTTTCTTTAAAATGTTACATAGTGCAACAATTAAAGTTGGAAGTGTGAAAGGGTCTCTAGCTTAGTGGTTAGAGCACCTGAGTAGCACCCTGCAGACCTAGGTTCGATTCCCTATTGGAGCGAATTAACTGGGTTTGGAATAAAGAAAATTAAAAAATAGGTAAAAATAGGTAGGGGCTTCCTACTAAAGTTTAGCACATCACTTTTAGCTAAACTTTAACACTAGAGTATCCAAACACCCTTACTAATGAATTGCTAAAAGGGTTTTGCTAAACTTTAGCATCCAAAACCTTTAGCACATGAAAGAGGTGCTAAAACTTTGCTGAGATATGCTAAAATTCACTTTTTTCACTAGTATCCATGTTCTCTCTCTTCATCCAATGGGGAGGGGGGACCATGCAGGGGCAAATATGACTTTTGATAAACTTTAGCAATCCATAAGTACAGGTAACCAAACACCTCTTTACTAAACTTTAGTAAGTTAAACTTTAGCTTGCTAAATATTAGGATTAGCAAGTGCTGAACTTTAGTAACAGGGATCCAAACAGGCCCTAAGATTCATTCATTCATAATAGAATCTGGATAAATTAAAACAAAAAGTATAATGCAGGTATCATGTACAGTTAATCAGCCTGGATCAGAAAAAGGCAAAGTGATGTTTTCTCAAGTCACCCTCCACCACTCCAAGTATCAAACCGTCCATTGAAGAAATGATGCCGCCGCCGAAATTTTCTAAAACCATTGAGATATTCTTAGTGTTACGATTGATATGAAAATTCTAAAGCTCCAGTGTTCAGAAAAGGGCTTTTTAACTCCACCTCATCTACATCCTCAATTGCCTGCTCAGCTGCTCTCTTGGGCTGCCTGGACCTCAAAGATCTCCCACCAGCCGCTTGCGAGCTGCTGCCAATGGATGGATCTTGGCGACTCTTTTTGATTCTCTCGGCATGCGATCCCCTCGGCATCTTCCACTGTCTTTCCTGGGTTCACAAGATATGGAATACATAGAATAAGTACCAGGGTATGGATTGACAAGAGATTGGTTCAAATTGAGAGCATCCAACAAGATTTGGAACAGCTCAGAGGCAAATCGGTCAGACCGGTTTTAGAAACCGGTCAGACCGGTTTCACCTGAGCTGAGCCAAATCGAATTGGGGTCAATCCTAGACAGTAGCATGATCAAGATTTGATAGATAAACTGCATGATAAAGCATCCCTACAACTTTATGGAGGCCAAACACGGTGCAAACGAAGGACTTGTGCCTTCACTGCCTAAACCGGTCAGACCGGTTTGCCAAACCGGTCAGACCGGTTTTGCCAGACTCAGCAGCTTCAGCGGAAATCTCCGACCTAGATGAGAATTTCCGTCAAATGCGACGGAAATATCCGGTAGTTTGGCGGAAATATCCGGTGTTGCACAGCCAAACACTTGCATTTGAGTTTCTTGCATCGGAGATTGGTTTCCTACAATTTTGACACAATATTGCTCCACTAGAGAGCGGTTAGGAGCACCATATGGCATATGTGGAACAATACTCAAGAATGTAGTCTAAGTCACTATCAAGTGTCACAAGATACTTGATCCTACAAAAGGCACTAGTGACAAAGACTTAATCAATTTAAGCACATAGTTACCGAGATGACATTGGGTTTAGAGTATAGAGCGGAAGCAACTTTTCTTGGCTTGCCATTTGATCATTAGTCATTTCATTCAAACCAAGCTTCCAATGCATCTCGTGATCCTTACAATCTCATTAAGCATGCTTTGGTACCCAACTCATGTTGGGTCCGACAATGTTAGTCCCAATATGCTTAGGGACCCAAATAGCTCTTGTGCCATTCTTTGGAGAACTAATCACCTTGGAAGCACAAGAGGCAATTGGAGTCTTTCCAAGCTTTACATGATTGGAATGGACAAGGTCGGGTCTAGGAGTTTTACCATTAGGACAATCGTTACCAAGATGTCCTTTTTCCCGACATGTGTAGCATGTACAACATGTGATGCATATGACATATATTCCATACAAGAATAGAAAAAGAAGCACATGTGCTGTCTCAGGCCAAACCGGTCAGACCGGTTTGGGAAACCGGTCAGACCGGTTTCGCCTCTGACAGCCACAACGGCTAGTTTTCTTTGAAAACCGGTCTGACCGGTTTCCAACGGCTATAACGGCTAGTTTG
>OAMR01000287.1:1166922-1193033 GCA_900205405.1 Echinochloa crus-galli
GTAGCAAAATATCTTCATTTATCATAATATTCTGATCTGAATACTTGTAATTTCTTACTAAGTCTTCCACTAATAATATATAGTTCTGAACTGATAGGGATCATGTGAGATGGTAAAATTGTTGAACATACAGAGAGGATAGGAACAAGATTTGCCTAAAATCTCCTCTTCCATCCTTGCTTTGCACTATCACCGTAGGGTAAATTGACTACAGCCGAACCTGCATCATCTAATTCCTCTATGAACACATGAACCCTGCTAAAATTCATAATATATACCTATCGCTTAACTGCAAAATCAGATCACCAGATACATACAGTATTGGAATCAATAATTATTTCGAAAGCTTACCAATCATCCACAGATTGAAAAGCATAGGTACAGGATCACAAGTAGGTATTTAAATATGAATTCCATGAAAAATAATCCGATACATTAGTGAAGCAAACAGAAAGACCAACCTCACTATATGTGTAGTTCTAGATGGTGTTGTGGTTATATTTTATTATTATAGTATGATAGAGTAGATTTTGGAGGTATTATGACCATATAAATACTATAATTTTTTATTAAATATTATTGTGGTAATTTTAAATTTAACTCTAGTTCACGAGCTTAACGAGCAAGCTTGCGAGCTTAATGAGCCGAGCCGCGCCAAATCAGAATTTTTACTCATTTCTTTAACGTGCTGAGCCGAGGTAGCTCGTTTGGCTAAGAAGCTCGAACGAGCCGAGCTGATCCGGCATCCCCCCTATTCCCTGTATAAGTTGCTGATAAGAACATTACCGGTACCACGATCACAGACTTGACGACCATGTCTTCCTTAACCTATATTGTTGTCATGTCACTTCTGGCCCTAGCAGCCTCGCTGCCATCGATGCCGCCTCCGTTGTCGCACCCACGCCGCGGGCCCCTCATGGCCCCGCCGTCGCGGCGCAGTTTCTCTTCGCGATCAACGCCGCGCACACCGATGCTGGGGTGCCGCCGTTGTCCTGGAACACGACACTAGCACAGCACGACAAGCTCCACATGAACTAGTTCCGGAGCTCAGCGAAGTGCGATATGAACCAGAACGACCGGGACCCCATACCCTTGCAGGAGAGCCTGACCACGTTCCGCAGCTACCAATGGGGATGGAAGCGGTGGCGTCGTGGGCAGTGGCGGAGCCAAGGGGGTCAGGCAGGGGCCACAACCCCCCTAATCCCATTGCCAAATAAGATTAGTTAGTAGGATTTTAAGCTATTAATTATGATTAGTTAACTATTTTTAGCTGTGAAATAAAGTAGGATTGAATTTTGTAGCAAGAAAATTACAAGAAATTTGAATGAAAGAATAAGCTCTACATGCATTAATTTATAGTACGAGAGTTAAAAATTTTTCCAGAAATTTAGTATCTGTAGCTCATCTTTTTATAATTTAGCTTTTTGTTAGTTTGTTTCTCAGGTTTTAAAGTTCGCACTTTGTCTTACCTCACAAACTCTATAAATATTATATATTTCATGCACTAAAGTTTACCGTAGTTTCTTTAAAATGTTACATAGTGCAACAATTAAAGTTGGAAGTGTGAAAGGGTCTCTAGCTTAGTGGTTAGAGCACCTGAGTAGCACCCTGCAGACCTAGGTTCGATTCCCTATTGGAGCGAATTAACTGGGTTTGGAATAAAGAAAATTAAAAAATAGGTAAAAATAGGTAGGGGCTTCCTACTAAAGTTTAGCACATCACTTTTAGCTAAACTTTAACACTAGAGTATCCAAACACCCTTACTAATGAATTGCTAAAAGGGTTTTGCTAAACTTTAGCATCCAAAACCTTTAGCACATGAAAGAGGTGCTAAAACTTTGCTGAGATATGCTAAAATTCACTTTTTTCACTAGTATCCATGTTCTCTCTCTTCATCCAATGGGGAGGAGGGGACCATGCAGGGGCAAATATGACTTTTGATAAACTTTAGCAATCCATAAGTACAGGTAACCAAACACCTCTTTACTAAACTTTAGTAAGTTAAACTTTAGCTTGCTAAATATTAGGATTAGCAAGTGCTGAACTTTAGTAACAGGGATCCAAACAGGCCCTAAGATTCATTCATTCATAATAGAATCTGGATAAATTAAAACAAAAAGTATAATGCAGGTATCATGTACAGTTAATCAGCCTGGATCAGATAAAAGGCAAAGTGATGTTTTCTCAAGTCACCCTCCACCACTCCAAGTATCAAACCGTCCATTGAAGAATATGATGCCGCCGCCGAAATTTTCTAAAACCATTGAGATATTCTTAGTGTTACGATTGATATGAAAATTCTAAAGCTCCAGTGTTCAGAAAAGGGCTTTTTAATACAAAAACAGAACCTTTATTACCAAACATCTTGGAGTATGTTAGTGGCCTATCAAAATTCAAAAGTCAACATGAATGCTTCTACGTTCAGGTCTTAAAATGGTTAATTATGGGATGTTAAAAAGTTGCTACAGGAACAACTTTTGTTTACAATAGGACAACCGAAACAAGGTTGACTAAACCAAAATAATTGCCTCCTCACCCTGAAGATAATAAATGGAACCAAAAAAACAATCACCAAAATATTCAGTCAAATCTTGAAAGAAATCAAGCGAAGTTCAAGTAATTGTCTCCTAGTTCAAGCATCCATAATTTCATACGACAGTATAAAAGAAAACTCGTCTTACCTTGTCAGTGTACAAAATGAAAATGGTTCGATGGAGTGGAAGACCTTTACTAAGATTCATAATCAAGCTTCTGTCTGCATGCAAAAAATTAAGTAAACTCATCAACAAATCAGGGTAACACATGATGTGGAACATAACTGAAACCACCCATACTCTGATCACTTTAGATTAATAAATAACAGAGCAATCGCACCTTCAACTCTGAAGAGTAACAGCATGTCACCAAATAAAGACTGATGCCATCCCAGTCAAAACATCGTCTAGGTATTTTATCAAACATAAACAAGATATTTTATCAAACATAAACAAGACTGAAACCTTCGGTCAAGGTAATCAGGCAATAGAAATGTTAAAGCTTTGCCACGAGATTTCCTAAGCTGCTACAATTTAGAGGAGTAAGTTGTGGTGGTACTTACCTCACCAATGAGAAGAGGCACTGCCGTCACTTTGAATGATTCCGGTTATAGCAGCACATGGGTAGGAGCTTAAAGAAAATTTAGTGACATAGGAGCTTAAGGAAATGGAAATGCCAACAATATTTAGTTCAATAATAACATGTATTCTTTCCATTCTGAATATGTTTGAGGAAGATGAAATGTGAAAACTGACATTAAACCCTAAAAAAAATTAAGCAAAGAATGAACAATGGTTATACACAAAACCAAGGAAATGACAAATGCTCCTAAAAGGTTTAGAAGTGAAAAAAATGGAGACTAAAGTGCACATTAAACAGGAGCACAATGAAAAATCCGAATACACTAAACGAATATATGTGAATGAAAATACTAATTGTAAAATTCAGTTAGGATGGTAAGCATAGGCAAGAAAATTACATCAAACTTTTCTCCTCTTTTGCCACATTCATCAATTAGGACTCCTCGTCAGCTAGATGTATGGTTACACATCCTGGTAAACTGCACTGTTATCTTAATTCAATAGAGCAAATAATTCTTGGATCAAATTCAAAAAGTCAAAATTGATCTAACTTCATGACAATGGAGTTGTCTTGGAACAAATAATCTGCAGGCACATGTTTTTTAAAAAAAATTACCTAGCAAGCAATAATTCTGCAACTTAATTTAAAAAAACATATATATTATCTAATGTAATGGCACAAATTTAAGGACAAGAGAAGCCAAGCAGAATAAAATGGTTCTCACTCAGAATTGAAAAGGGTATTGGAAAACTACATTATTTGACACATTTGGACTTGTGGTTCAACAATGTTTGCATGAATATTTCCAAGTGGCCTAAATTTCATTCATGATGATACACCCACTTTAAGCTATGATAGCGTGGTTTCACTCTACATTCATACTGAACACTCGTGTGATGTAATACAGGAAAAAAGGATGCATCCAGAACAGATGTTTATACTCACACAAGCTTCACTTGCAGAAAATTGCTAACAATGTAGCATATCAAGAAAAATATAGATCCTATAAGACCATAATTCTGTAGAAAAGAGAGTGTAGTTACAACATCCAAGTCATTCCTATCAGAGAAACAATGATCGGTGCTTCTGAATCCTATGTTTATTTTGCAAATCAATACCTGAGTATCAAGACTGCTGGTATTTCTAACTGAACTCTAATTACAAATTCTCTAATATTGCCTAACAAAGAATTGTGCCATCTCAAAAGACCTTATGCAATCAGTAACCTAGTATAATTGCAATGATAAGCACCTAAAGCATAATTTATAAAAGAAGTCAACCAAAGAATGAAAGAAAGCAACATTAGTTAAATTATCGAACCTTGAAACAGTACATTCAATAACGACGTTTTACTAATCTCAATAGTCCACTAGTTCAAGTCCTAACAGGAAAGCAGAGCCATACCTCCTAATGTTACACTAAACTACAAAAATATGGACATAAGTGTATGACATATGCAATAAAATGGTTGGTTAGTGGCAGAAAATTTGGGCTCTGTATAAAAAATGCCAAGAGCTGTCCCGCAGCCTGAGCATTTGCCAGTCACCACCGGCTCACCCCTTGCCTTGAGGCGCCAGGAGCTGTCCCGCCACAGAAACACATCAAGGGTCGAAGGGAATGGGGCAGATCAACAATGAGGTTCTATGCTGCAAGATACAATTTCTAGAAGATGCATGGCGATTGGTGGTGTACCTTTGTTTGGCTGGGAATGATAGCCATCTGCTTTGATGAAGCTGCAGCCCTCAATCCTTCAACGAGCAATGCTGCGACGGTCCTGTGAATTGGCAGGAAAAAATGAAGTTTCATTACCTAAGGACTATCATTGGTAGAATATCAAGTAAATCCTTCCATGATCACTTCAGGCCAAGACAAACGAAAGGCAGTTGTTTTCTTATGTTCCTAAAAGTTGGCAACAACATCAAAATGATGAGGCATCCTACATCTTGTGTCATAATTAACTGATAATGTCTCTGTCTCTAGGTTCTCTTGCCACTTGACAATTTGCGTTATCAAATTTTATCAGGCGAGCCCTAGAACAACTCAATACATATAAAATACTTGGCAAAAGTAAGAGGGGAAGATGAACAATCTTACGATTTGCAGCAGCCGCTGACTTCCATGATCACGATCGCTAATCCTGCAACCCAAAAATTCTCAAAAGTTCAGTTAGCAGCCATCCAGTCCCAAACCACTGCTTGTTGGACTGAACTAATGATCAGCACAGAACTCAGATCTATACCCGTCTGCAAAGGAACAGCCGCTACAGGTAACCTGCAGTTCAGATTTAGAACCTGAATCTCTTGCGAGATGCTATACTACCAGGGACATCAAGGAAGAAGCTAGTGGAGCATGCAACTTGGCATGGAGATCTTACACGTTGGAGAGCACTGCCAACGAATGGATCAGATCTAGAAAAATCGAGGTGCTCACCTTCTGCTAGAGCCAGCCGGAACGTAGAGGAGTGTCCCATCGGCGGCGGCTACGCGACGGACTATGAGCGCACGCACTGCTCCTCACGCTCGTGGCCGTCTCCCGGTCGCCGCCCCTCCTTGTTTCGCGGCTCCTGCTCTTCCTCCATGGACGCCGCAAATCCACCAGCCTCCTAGAGCCCTCCATCAAAACGGCGGAGTAGGATGTGAGGGGAGCGCATGGGTAGGGCTGCAGGGGTGGAACAGATTGAGGGGAGGGGAGGCCGAGAGTTGCGGATCCGTGGGAGCGAAATGGTTATGTGCTGCGGCGAAGTGGGTGTGGGTTTTTTTTTGTGAGAAGTGTTCTCAAATCTAATTCTCTTTATAGTATAATATTCTGATCTGAATACTTGTAATTTCTTACTAAGTCTTCCACTAATAATATATAGTTCTGAACTGATAGGGATCATGTGAGATGGTAAAATTGTTGAACATACAGAGAGGATAGGAACAAGATTTGCCTAAAATCTCCTCTTCCATCCTTGCTTTGCACTATCACCGTAGGGTAAATTGACTACAGCCGAACCTGCATCATCTAATTCCTCTATGAACACATGAACCCTGCTAAAATTCATAATATATACCTATCGCTTAACTGCAAAATCAGATCACCAGATACATACAGTATTGGAATCAATAATTATTTCGAAAGCTTACCAATCATCCACAGATTGAAAAGCATAGGTACAGGATCACAAGTAGGTATTTAAATATGAATTCCATGAAAAATAATCCGATACATTAGTGAAGCAAACAGAAAGACCAACCTCAAGATTGGGCCATCACTTCGAGTATCAGCAATTGCTGGTCAGGTAAATGAGAACATCCACTGTTTCCTGCAAAAAAGAATAATACAATTGAGTGATGGGTGTTGCTACAGAGCAAGCAGCAAGAACAACCTTGAGATAAGCCACCGTATGGAGTATTAGGAATAAATGAGAATATCAACTGTTTCCTAGGAAAAAAATCCTATTACAATTCACACTGACTTGCTTCCATTTTCTTTCATACAGGTCACCAGATTATGTAGGCATTATAGTTTTCTAAATTATCATCAAAGATCAGTAGAAATATGAAGCCAAACCTGAATGTGTAAAAATGTAAAAGACTGACAGGTGAATTCAGGCCCCATAATTTGAGCTGTTCTGAAAGACCTTGTGCAAGTATCATGTATTGCGAGAAGTTCTGAAAGAAAAACACAAATTTTCAGTCAACATAATAGTAAGGTATTGCTTCTGCACCAGGAAGATTAAACACGGACCAAGCAGCACAGTCCTATTTTGCGCACATAACAGTAAAGTATTCCTTCCGCATGCTAATCATTAAGACGATTAAGGAAATCTGCCAATGGCAACTAAGATTAATTACATACATGCTTTCAGTTAACCTAAATGATGTTTCCTCTCAAGATATAAACCTAAATACTCAAAAACTAGTCATTAGCGCGCGCCCTGCGCGCGGCTGTATTGAAACTAAAATACATTTTATGCAGAGTTATTGAAATATGGCACACAATTTTTCATAATGTAGCTCCTAAATAGAAAAAGGAGTAAATGAACTGTTGGATACGATGTGCTGCTGTTTAGAGCAGGATTTTGCAATCACTACAAAACCTGGTAAGGTACAATGCTAGAGTTGATTGTTCATATGACTGGAAAGCACAAGGCACAGGAAAATATCAATTTTGAACTTCCTAATATAACATTAGTGTAAGATATAGGATATTCCCTGAAGGCAAGCTAATTTGATATAGAAACAAGAAAGTTACTATTACACAATTATTTCTTCATAGAAGTAGGAGGTTACACAATTATTTCATCAAGAGCATAATTAAATGGAAGCATACTAATTAATATAGAAAAGAGACCTGCCGAAGCCAATGGAAATCGATAATGACGCATCTGCAGTCAAATTGTGCCACCTCTTATCTTTTTTTTTAACTGTGCGCTACATGGATTGGGGACCTGCTCGGCCAGACATGAGAGAACAACCTGCAGATCGTCAAGGAGACAGATGACCTTCGCGATGAAGAACATGAGGGGCAAACGCTGGGAATCTTGTCGCCTCCACCGCCCACCACTAGGTACTATGAGGACGAGGCGTCGCTGCCCTGGATATTGTCGGTGTAGACAGCTTGAACCGTGCTGCTTCTTCCTCCGGGGCTCCACAACTCCTCTGCCTCTCCACATGGAAGAACGATGGAGCTTGGGATACCTGGGTGAGGAAGGAGGCCCTGCTTTTGGATGGAGCAGCACTGCCATGGCTGAAGGAGCTGCACGACAAAACAAAAAAAAAATCAAAATCTTCAATGCACACAAGCAGAAGTGCAGGGACAGGCACCATCTATAGAGCGTATCTAACAGAAAGACGTAGAGATTCAACTATTGTTCTCTGTCACAAACACCACCAGTGCCATCTGCATCACCAAAGAAAATGCCATTGGATAAAAGGGGTTGTGATGCCTTTTAAGCTCAAATTTATATGATTTTGGATGAAGGAGATTGCCAATTCATTCGTATTCAACACAGAATTAGTCTGAAGGTCCTTACCAGTCCTTAATGATGATTGAGTTGGTGTGACAATATATCGTTTTTCTTCTTCATAATAGCGGTTAAACTCAAGTGTATCCTTGATCTCATTAAATGATGGTAAGCTACCTGGAGGAGGCAGGCGACCACCCTTTACAGCATTAAGAGCATCATGTGATCATCAATCACAGTTCAGTTGATCGTGAAAATTTAACATATATCTGCACACTGAACATTGCTACTATAAAATAACTTGTAGATATGCACAGGGTCACATGGCATGCATACACAGGCTGATCTCACTTTTGCCCAAAATCGGTAAAGGCAATCAATGTGCTGGATTCTTAGGATGCACTTTGTTTTGTAGTAATAAAATAATGACACGTGATTTGTGTAGCGAGCAAATGTAATATAATAAGCAATGGCATTCAATTAGCATATAGAGTATCAATAAACAACAAACCTCCATTGCACGCATTGATACTCCGATCAGATTCAGAGATAATGGATAGGCTATAATTTTATAACCTATTTCGTCAAGCTCAACAAGGCTCAGTTTAGGAATTTTACCACCACCTTCTAGCATATTGGCCTGCAGATGGAATACAGGGTATGATGAGCTCATAGCAAGTATATATGAAAAAACAGAAAAGCATTGATGCATAGAACATATCTAACCATTTTTTGAAACTCCAAGTGCAATAGCACAAAATGCCTCCATTTCTTCTGTTGAGGCAAGGGCATCAATAAATAGAACGTCAGCTCTAGCATCAGCGAAGGCCTGGCCTGTACTCTCCATAACGCTTCATCAGGACACAAGGCTTGATGAGGATCTGTCCTTGCGACAATAACAGTATCAGAACCACTCTCATTCCTGGCATATACAGCCGCTTTTATGTGCATGATTGCTTCTTCCCTTGAGACGACTTTCCTTCATTGTGTATGTCCACATGCTTCTGGGGAAATCTTCAGAATCCTATATATCATATTAGTATAAGTGAAACTTAAAAAGGGAACGAAAGATCTATCACAAATTCATGAATATAAAGTTCAAATAGGTTGAATGCAAAAATTGATAAAGATAAAATGAGCATTGGTTATGTAACCCGCAAACCTCAGAATGAGAGCTGTCAACCCTGCTTCAGAGTTCAACAATTGCTCGAACTGTTCACAGTGAATGTTCCATTTTTCAGGTGCAGAAGATGCATTCAAATCGACATTAGATTTCAATAGAAGGCATGATCTCAGGCTTTTACAACATATCAAAAACAAGAATGATGCCTATGGTCTCACAGAAAATACCATTTGCAGAAGAATACAAATATAATTCCTAATTGGCATAGAGCTCGAGTTTTTTCTTTCTTTTTTCCCAAGTTGATAATATACAGTATGGGACCCAAACTAACTTGGGACGAGTCGGTTATTAGAGACCTTAAAGAGTGGAATATCTCTAAGGATTTAGCTATGGATAGGAGCGCTTGGAGACTAGCAATTAATGTGCCTGAGCCGTGATCTTTGCTTTCTTTTCTGCTTTCCTCTAACTCTTTTTCTGTTTTTTTTGACCTTTTGGGTTTCACCTCTAGCCTACCCCAACTAGCTTGGGACAAAAGGCTATGTTGTTGTTGTGTTGTTGTTGTTGATAATATACAGTATGGGTGCTATCATCCCATATTTCAATGAAGTAAATTTGTATTACCATAAAACCTGTCTTTAAAAAAGATAAGCCTGCTAAATTAGGAAGTGACATGATCGCAGCACATGGATAATTTCACACTCATTTTGATAGTTTCAACAGTTCTTGTGGAGACAGACTAATTAGGTCATTATTTTGCACTACTCCATCCAGTAACTCATGCACTAAATAGAGACCGTAGTATACCTGTGTACTGTGGATGGTGGTCCTCAGATTAAATTTCCCATGGTGTTTATTATTATACAACAATTTTACCCACCGTGCCACACTACTAAAACTTCTTTTATATGCTGAGCACACTACTATTACAATGCAATGGCTGTTTGCTACTATTGAGTTCATGTTTCTTTGTTGAATGCTGGCTGTGTGAACCTAAGCGGCTCGTATCTGAATAGTTTGACAGTAGAATGAATAATTGTTTCCTCTTACTATAGTTTTGCTATTCAAAGTCTACTAAAACTTCTTTTATATGCTCAGCACACTACTATTACAATGCAATGGCTGTTTGCTACTATTGAGTTCATGTTTCTTTGTTGAATGCTGGCTGTGTGAACCTAAGTTGCTCGTATCTGAATAGCTTGACAGTAGAATGAATAATTGTTTCCTCTTACTATAGTTTTGCTATTCAAAGTCCAGCACTATCAACATTCCTACTTCCATCTGCCTTTGCATGTACGATTTGGTAAGTAGCCATACAAGAAGAAAGAATATCTAATGGTCTTCTCTTAGCTTGCTGACCCTGGCTCAGCGCATACAATTAAAAAAAAACTAAATTTACCTATATGTTTCCTGCTCTACATAGAACAAACAGTTTACTGCACCTCTACCAGTGTCATTTGAATGAGAATATCCATGTTTATGTGTATGTATGCCAGTGTTCATTATTTGCATTAAGTAATTTAAGTATGTTCTTCCTATTTTTTTCACAGCTTCTAAGGAATCACCTGAAGATTCAAGAGGTACCTGTGTATCCTCCTCTTTGCTGCTTAAGACAATGGCAGGCGTGTCTACGATTCTGTACAAAACAGCTTCCTACGCTATGCAAATGCTTGTTCTGATGGTAGTGTATAAACATACACCACTACGCGCGCATGGTATTGTACCATAAGTACTATTGTCAAGAGATAAATTTGCAACTACTGATGCCCTTTAACACCTTTTTATCAGTGCTGTTATGAGCAATAGAATGAAAAACACAAGGTTAACTGCAACAATACACAAGATCCAGTGAATGAGAAGAAAGAAATTTGAAGACAAACAGAATAAGCACAATTTATGAGTGGAGGTGGGGATGGTTGGATTTGCAGTAGTGATTGCTTCAAAGGCATACCTGATCTTCAAGAATCATTCTAGCAAAACCAGCATTAATAAACCATTTTACTGTTCGCTTGACATTCATTGACTTTCCATAACCGTTATCAGCATCACCAATCACAGGGACTGATACCGCTTCTGTGATTAGGCGTCCTTGAGCAATTATTTTCAGCAGAGATTGAGAAACCTGCAATGAAAATGTTAGTTGCTCGCTCCCCAACTGGAGGCGCCTCGCGGGACGACGTCGTAGGGAGCGGCACGGATGGGAGGGGAGGGAGCGGCCGCGGCCGCCCGCCCCTGCTGCCGCGACGACGCGGATGGGAAAGAAGGAGGGGAGGGAGACGGCGCCGGGGAAAGGGGAGGGAGCGGCGCGGAGAGCAGTGGCGGCGCGGGGCGGAGCAGGGGGCAGCGGGGGAAGGAGGCGATGTGGCGGCGGAGGGAGACGAGGAGGAGGCGGCGGAGGCAGGCGAGGAAATGGGGCGGCGGCAAGGAAAGGAACCGGAGCTCCTCGATGCTTAAGGCCAAGGGAAATTTTTTTTGAGCCACGCAGCGCTTCGGGAAGCTTCCCACCCATCATCGAAAGAAAAGCCCGTCAGTAGATGCAGCGCTTCGGGAGGCTTCTGACCCATCATCATGCGGCACCTACGCACCGAAAGAGAAGCCGCTGCGGTGAAAACGGACAACGACGGATGGAAATCGGACGACGGTAATATATATATATATATAGATATAGATATGAACCAAAGGATATGTTATTCTTTTCTCTAGGCATTCATGCTTCGGTATTTTCAAAATTCAAGGACAGAAAATGAAAAATGCATACATATATCCAAGTAGCTACTGATAAGAGGCTTATGTTACCATTGTCGTCATTACCAGATCAAAAGAACGAGAAGGAATTTACCCAGCTCTGAAAAGATCAAAAGAACAAAGAAATTAGGGTTTGAAAAATTCAGATCAACATTATATTTGGTATGATATAGAGGCATGAAAGCAACAAGAAAAAAAAAGAGCACCTCACCTTCAGAGGTCGTTGACCAAGGGGCAGGGATGACAGCTCACGATTGCAGCATCACCAATCTCACGATTGCTAGGCCCCGAATAGCTGGGGGCGATCCTCTCTCAGTGATGGTGGTGGTGGCGGCACCGGCGCAGAACCTGCAAGAATTTCACAGAGCAACAAATTGGCTCCCCATTTGCAGCGATTCAATGTGTGTTCGGTGTTCCTCACCTTGTGCCTCTTGCTTCACTGGCTTCCGGTCCTCTCTGGATGATGGAGTGGGCAATGGCATCGAGCTTGCCGCTGCTGCAGCGACAGCTGAGCGGCTAGGGTGGGCCTCATCTTGTCCTCCCTGGCCTCCGCCTCTAGCTCGCGGAACGCAGCATCGAGCATCTCTTCAGAGAGAGCAGTAGTAGTAAATCCAACTCGAACAAATGGAAGCAGTTAAAATCACATGCTACTGACATTCAACTAAGCCTACTGACATTAAAATCACTTGCATTCTGCAGTTTTGGGTGAGAATGTGAAGATTTTAGTTGTGCTCTTCAGAGTAAACCTCAGGTATTCGAGAATTGCCTCCCACGGACAACAAACAATTATTCGAAGCACGGAGCCGCAATTTGGACGGAGCTAAGGAGGAAGCGGGGTGTATACCAGGAAGGGCGGCGGCGGGGCCAGCGCTGTGACGTCGGCGACGTGGAGGTGTATGTGGAGTGGCACGGCGGCGCCCCATACCCGCCGCGCCGCCTCCTCCGACCACGCCGCGTCCTCCTCGTGCATGGAGCCATTGCCGCCGCCGGCGGAAGCATGGATCTCACTGCGCGGGGCGGTCTCCTCGGCTCGGCGGCCTAATCCGCTTCCCTTCGCCGGCGTCGCAGGCGCGCCGACCTGCGCAGTGGATCCACGTCGTCGACCGTTGCCGCGCCGGAGCCGACACCGTGGATCCACGTCATCGGCGGCCGGCGCAGGGGCTCATCCACTGCCGATGCAGGGGCTCGTCGGTGGCCAGGGCGGGGGCTCGTCCGTGGCCGGTGGCACATGGCCTCGGTGGCGACCGATGCGGGGGCTCGATGGGGAGCGGGCTGGCACCGCGGAAGGCGGCGGCCACCGAGGAGAGCGGGGCGGCACGGGCACCACGGGGGTGGATGCGGCAAGGGCGGACCGGCACAGGGCGGGGGCTAGGGTTTGGAGACTGCTCTACATGGTGGGCGGGGCGGCGGGCAAGCGGAATGGGAGGGGCGGCGAGCAAGCAGATAGGGAAAGGGGGGACGGGCGGGCTGAGGGTTTAGGATTGCGGTATGTCGCGGCTGTGTGGGTGGGTATGGGCACCGGTGGGGTCTCTCGGTGAGAAAAAAGTTTTTAGGTTGTAAGAGGGAAATCAACACAGGAATGTCCCTCCCTCCTCTTTTGTTGTCCATACGTCAACCAATCTTTCCGACAAGTGGGTCATATGTGAGGTGGGTGTGGGTTTTTTTGTTGGTGAAAAGTATTCTCAAATCTAATTCTCTTTATAGTATAGATTTAAACACGAGAAATTTTGATCATTTAAGTATAAGTTTATAATTTATTTAGCCCCTCAATATTAAACCTGGCTCCTCCCCTGATCGTGGGTGTCTGCCGGCCAGGTGTGCTGGAGCTACAAGCCGGTGGTGATGCCGGAGTGGCGGCAGCTCGGATGCGCCCTGGTGGCGTGCCCGTCTCGCGGTTGGGCAGCGGCGTGCGGGTATCGCCGGGGGCTTGAGCTGGGGGCAAATGGGAGAGCTACCGTCTTTGATTGATTGATACGATCGTTTCTCTTGGAGAAATAACAATGGGAATATCTGCTGTTTGAGGCTACGAAAACATCAGAAGGTCTATATTTTGTTACTACCACATTCACATTTGGAGCTATAAGATCCAGAATTCATAACCTATTTTTCATTTATTTCCAAGAAGAAGAAAATGTCGAGTGCGATCACTAATTATTGGTGGAGCAGCAACATTGATCGGAGGAGTATACATTGGAAGAAATGGACTGACCTGACAAAACCAAAGTCCAAAGTGTTATGGTGGAATGGGATTCAGAGAGACCTCAAGCTTTTAATACTGCTATGTTAGGTAAACAAGGTTGGAGGTTGATGGTTAGACCGGAATCGCTGTGTGCACAGGTACTCAAAGGGAAATATTTTCCACGGTGTGATTTTCTCTCAGCGAAAAAGAAGAAGAATTCATCGCATACATGGCGAGCAATTCTAGCTGGCAGGGACGTTCTGAACTTGGGCCTCATCAGAAGGATTGGCAATGGGCAAGTACGAATATTTGGGATGACAGATGGATTCCCGGAGGTGTTGGTCTGAAACCTCTCTGCCCGAAAGCAACTGCAACGGCTACTCGGGTGGAGGAGTTGATTGATCATGAACGGAGATGCTGGGACATGGCTGCTCTTGAATCAAATTTACTTGCTTCTGATGCAGCTGCTGTGGCCAAGATTCCTCTGGGAGCTAACACTGAAGATATCTGGGCTTGGTCACCTGAACGCCATGGTTTCTATTCGGTTAAGTCTACATATTGGTTGATGTCAGATAGAGAGCGACATAAGCGTGATTATGCAACTGGCAGTGCATCGGCCTCTGATCATGGCAACAACACAGTGTGGAAGAGACTCTGGAAACTAAAAATCCCTCCTAAGGTGCGTGTATTTTGGTGGAGAGTCTTGCATAATTCCTTGCCAGCGCGTGCAAATCTACACCGAAGACACATTGATTGGCTGGGCACTTGTGAGGTCTATGGCAGCCAAGATGAAACAATATTCCATACACTGATTGAGTGCACACCAGCAATACAAATCTGGGAACTACTAAAGGAGACAAGGGAAGTTAAACTCCCTCAACTTCATCCTGCTACCTGGGCGGTGGATTTGATTGACCCTAGCTTTTGTACTTCCGAGAGGGCTGCTATAGTGCTATTATCTTGTGTTGCATGTGGTCGTTGTGGTGTTCAAGAAATGACCGGCGCCATGGTAAGAATCCGATCCCAATCTGCAAGGCCCTGGACTGGGTCATGGAGACCACTGAATTTTTGGCACCATCAGGACAAACAACCAGAAGGGGAACTCAAGACCGGGATGTAAAGTGGCAACGACCGCCGGAAGGGCACATCAAGCTGAATGTCGACGCTGCCTTTCGATCTGAGGATTGTACGGGAGCATGTGGTGCTATTGCACGAGATAGTGATGGGCGTTTCATAGCAGCGGCTGGATCCTGGATACCAAGCGTGGGTTCGGTGCTATCAGCAGAAGCACAGGCATGCAGGTTCGGGCTTCAGAAGTTGCAACGATGGACCTCGGCGCATGTGATTGCAGAGACGGATTCCAAGCAACTTGTTGATCTATGAAACTCCACGTCAACACAGAGGTCGGAGATCATGGCGATAATCACTGAAATTCAGGAGCTTAGTAACTTTTTTTCCTCTTTTAATCTTGTGTATGTTAATCGCAAGGCAAACATGGCGGCTCATTACTGTGCCAAGGAGGCCTTGACGGGTAGGTGTAGCGTCTTGTGGCAAGCGCAACACCCAGATTTCTTGCTTCGAGTTTTGCAAGGAGATTGTAACGTGTTGAATGAGTAATATAGAGGAGAAGCTCTTGATCGCAAAAAAAATGTCTTTGAAAAAAGATCAATTGTTTTTCTATCTATACTATAAAGAGAATGAGATTTGAGAACATTTCTCACCAAGATTAGGCCCACCCACCACTTCCACCCACCTCACAAAAGTCATAAAAGGACCCACCTGCCACTAACTAGAACGATGAAAGACGATGAAAAGGAGGGGGAAGGACATTCCCAAGTATTTTTTGCCCAAAACCTCACCACTTTTTTCACCATTTGACTCCACGTGTACCCATACCCACCGCGCTCTTTCCTATCCGCCCGTGCGTACCCACCCAACAAAACTCCCCCAATTACCGCAGCTCTACCCACGCCTCGGCTTCCTCTTCCCCCACGCTGCGGCTTCCTCCTCCCCACGCCGCCGCCGTGCCTTGCCCTCCTCTTCCCCCACGCCTCCGCCACCTTCACACTCGATCCACCCTCCCTTTCTCCCTCCCTCCACGTCGTTCAGATCAAGCTGCGGCGACGGCCGCTCTGTCCGGCCTCAGCACGCCTCCCTGCCTGCCCCCTCTCCCTGTCCGGGGCAGAGTGGCTACGAGGCGGGGCGTGGCGGCGGCGGATTCGGAGCTCCGCGCTCCCTCCGCTCCCCTCCGTGGCAGATCGACGGGCGGCAGCGCAGGACCAGGGATGGCGGCGCAGGAGCAGGGGCGGCGGGTGGAGCAGAGCTCGCGGGCGCAGGTGGCGGCGGGCGAGCCTCCAGCTCCTCCCGCGGCGACGGGCGCGGCCTCCTCCTCCTCCCCTCCTGAGAATCCGAGATCCGGCCTCCTCATCCCCTGGCGCGAGATCCGGCCTCCTCATCCCCTGGCGCGAGATCCGGCTTCGGGCTCCTCCCCGGCGGCGAGGTCCTCCCTCCCGCCGGCGGCTGCTGCAGTGCTCCACCTCGCCGGGTTAGGCTCCCTCCTCGCCATCCTTCTCAATCCCATCTAATATTATTGATCTTTGTAGTGTGTCCTTTTGTTATGATAATTTGTCCTCCAGATTCCTGAAGCAAGAAAGTTGGGAGTGTAGTGTAGGCCACATGTTCGACGAAATGTACAACAATAAATCTACCTAGCGAATGAAAAAAATTGTTGTTTGATTACTACCTTGTTTGATCCATCTGTTCTTTGATCCTACCGATTGGTAAGCTATACTACTGCATTTTCTTAGTCACTGATGGCCACATGATTGCAAAGTGCCTTCTCAATTAGAGATCTGGCAGTTAACAATGGGTTTGTAATGATGACGACTTCAGAGGATGGGAGTTGCCCTGTCTTTTAAATTTCTATTCCCTATACTACTGGAATTCACAGTGCTCTTAGTTCTTTCGGTAGTTTGTATAGACAGTCTCTTGATATAATTTTTTGCTATGAATATTGTTTTGTATGTTCACATGATCGGCAGTTGTGAAGTTTACATATAATAAGACAAGATTTGAAAGCTGCTCATATTCCATAATCTTGTTTGACAATGAAATCTAACTTTATCTGCGTATGGTGCAGAGCATCCTTTCTTATCGTAAGACAAACACAAGATGAACCTCCAATGACTAATACCTGCAAGTTCGCACTGCGTAAGCCAGACAAAGCAACAACATGCCGCAAAGTCAGTTGATCTATATTTTCCTGCACATTTTTCTTATGTCAGTATGCTATTGTCTATCTTTCCTGTAATCATTTTACGCACATTTTTCTTATGTCAGTATGCTATTGTCTATCTTTCCTGTAATCATTTTACGCGGCCATATCATGATTCTGATGTAAATATATTGACCATGCACAATCAGCCTGAAAAATATGACCCGATTTTTTTGGTTGAAAGTAGAGATGAGGGAATATATCAATTAGTCCGCGCAATGCAAATTTCTGATAAGGAATGTGCTTTTATTTCTTTGTTTCACAGATTGTTGGTTTGTTATATACAAGTAATGGAAATATGTTGGCTCCGATGCTGTTTATAATTTGTGGAAAAGGCAAAGCAGTTGCACAAATGCCAATAACAAGGTTAGATTAGAGAATGATACTTCAGTTTCAATTGCAATCTTGTTTGCCAGAAAATTTTAGAGAGATTTTAGTAGGTGAACAGCTAAACATTCTTTTCTGTACAGCTGCAAACAAGATTTTGCATGGCTAAGTTCAAATTTCTTTTCATAGCATGATGAACTTGGTTTACAAAGGCACTGTGAAAATTCTATGTTTCACATTTAACACAGTTCTCCATCTTGTGTCCCCTATCCTTTTTTGTTGGTCATGTTTGGCATACTGGAAGGTTGCCATTCGGATTATAGCCTAGAAAAATTATGTACTATCTATGATAGCTAATATCTTAAAGCTATTTACAGTAAAATTAATTATTTGGCCATGAGCCTAATAAATGTTCCATTCCATATGGTTTGAAACAAGGTTTGCCTTCTCTTTTTGTGTCCAAGCCAAAATTCTTGAGGTGCCCTCTGCCCCTCTGGTTTGTAGTATGGTCAACGATTTGGTAAAGCTATCTTTTGCGGGTTCGCTATGGTGACTGGTGGTACCTTGGAGGGTGTTTTGTGGCCGATCTTTAGATATATGTGTAAACCATAAATTCTGTTATGCATCGGTCATAGCGTGTGCTTCTGGCAATGAATGGTGCGGTTATGCCTAGAGTTTGGTGACTGCACTTTTCGACGCCGCATAATTTAGTGTGTTCTGGAGTGAAATAATTCAACTAGGCAGACAATTTTTTATGTATTGATTCTGTTAATGTTGAAAAGAACTAAAAGTATTTTTCATGGACTTTGACTTTGCTGCTGTTAAGGCATGCTGAATCTTCTAAGAAAATTCGAATGGACTTTGACCTTGCTGCTATCTCATAAATAAGTAGAAGCTTGTGGCACCAGGAAGCATTGCCCACTATCTTTTGTTTGTGCACTATTTGTCCCTAAAGTAAATGACTCGGTTTGCAGGCTACTATATTGCATAAAACCATTTTTGCACCAAGGGCATGGATATGAATAAACATAGAGGGACGAAGTCTTGGCTGGTGTGTAGGCAGAGTCCATGCATTTGGGGTTGTGGTGCTAGACTGATGGTTGACAAGGCTAGGATAGTATTATTTGATTGCCCTTTTGGAGATGGAACCGCGGCTTCGTTTGAGGGTTTAAACATGGATTGAGAAATAGGGAATCCTGATGACTCCCGGTTTTCTTTTTTTTTGGTTTCTATTATTGATAGGGACCCCTGTGAATTCTAACATGTAACTTTGTACTGGCAGTGTGGCTCTTTTGGTGACAAATGTTCTCAATAGGAAAACATAAGAAAGAGAGACAGGAAAAGGTCAGCTAATTTTTAGTATCACCTATCATTTCCCAATAGGAAAACATAAGAAAGAGAGACAGGAAAGGTTTGGCAATGTGTCTGTTGAGGATAAACAACTAAAGGTGTTAAAGAATAGAGTAGCCCGTAGTCACAGTAAGCGTTATAGCAGGCTCATTTCTTGTGTGCCTGTCTCAGTTTCTAAATTAATTATGGTTAAAGACTGGGCAGTCCTGCCTTGTACTAAGTGCTACAATCTGTTGTGATTTTCATGTATGCATATAGTGCATTTGCCATTTGGTGGGCCTCTTGGGCACAACACTTTCTGAAATTTTGTGGGCATCTTCAAATTCATCTGTACTACAGAATACCAAAGAAGATTCTTGTTTCTAATAGTATGCAGACTTGATATTTGATAAACAATAGTGTATCTATCTATGTTGAACTGGCCATTTTTATGTGCACCCAACCACTAGCTGTCCATTATCCTTTTAGTAGGATGATGCTGGGAATTGTCTGTTGCATCGGATTTGGCATTCCTGTTGCCGTGTTTGGGATCGATTAGAGTTATGTTTGATCCTGTGATAGGGAGTGAGTTGTTTCCATTTGATTTCATCAAACATGATTTCTAGCAATTTAGATTATGTGAGACTTCAACACAATGTATGCCAGAAACAGTATAGAACGAAATCAGTCTTAAAACTAGACTGATTTTGCCCGTATTCACCTATCAACATGTAATAAAATATAGCTGCCCCTCTTATTGTCAAATTGGACTAAAATATAGTTGTGCTTGCATACAGATCAAGAGGTGAAGTCCACTGTGTAATTTTATTAAAATTCTTATTTTTTGGTAAAGATTTAGCAAGGACCTTTTTGCATCTGACCTGGCAGCATAAGGATGTGGAGATTTCTGGTAATGCTTCTAAATTAGGAACTTTTGGAGCTGTGCCTACATACATGATGAAGAGTGTATAGGGATCAAGCGTATTCCATTTCCTACTGTATGTGTGGCCTCTTATGGTCTAGCTTATTCTGCAACACCACTGGTGAAAAGGAAATAATGTGCATCCATCATTCATAAGTATTCTAACTTTAATGGTTTAAAAAATGATAGCCTTGTAGCTCCTTTTGGTATTCATACGTTCCACACATGTTGAGGTATGCTTTACAGATCTGCTACCTGAGAATGTGAGAGGGACTTATTTTTCTCTGATGACCATGGTGGACAGGCTCATTTAAGGTGAGTTTTCGCTTATTTCTCTACTTGATTAAGCATTGGGCAGATTCATAACTCTCTACTTTGAGAAGCTAAGGTAATGGCAATGGTTGTTTGTTTGTTTCCTAACTTGCTTGGTCCATCCTTGTGTTGGCACTTCTTACGATCCAATATCAGAATTGAGAATCCTGGTACTGGGGTAAGGAGTGTTCCAGTGGTTTTCCTTATGGCTTAGTAAAATATAAATATTCTGCAAGCGCACAGAATCACCGCTGTAGCACTTCACCTGGAAGTATCCCGAGGTATCAGAGATACAGCGGCTATAGAGCCAGCACTAGGAGATCTGGGATAACTCTAATGTCTTAGCATCGGGACAAGGGGACCGGTGAACACGCAGAAAGGGATGAGAAGGGGTGCCGACTACCCTGAACCTTGGGTCCTAAAGCACCGGAACTAACGTGATGGACTACAAAGACCGGAGGGGCTGTCACCACCTCACGGCTACCACCTCCGTTGCGACGGGCAGAAACTAAGGCTACTGATAAGTCTAGGAACCACTCCTACACATATCAATAACTACTTACTTCGCTAGCGGAAGCAAGCATCCCTGACTCTAACTCCCAACAGGACTAGCCTAACTCTACATCTTGAAAGTGGAGAATGGAGACTTGCTCCCAAGTGGTGTGTGTTACAAGTGACACTAGGGGGTCCTATTTATAGTGCCCATAGGACGGTTTCACCAGGGTAACCGCCAAGGCATCCAGGGGATCTTCCCCCTTGATTCGGGCGAAGATAGGCGGTTCGGCCGAACCAGGGGGTTCGGCCGAACGTAGGATGCACCGTCCTTTGCACCTACGGCCTGGATCTCACCCTGGGGTCGGTGCTGGCTGCTGGGGGTGGTTCGGGCGAACAGGCTTGTTCGGTCGAACCGGGCATGGCCCGTGGCCGGCCCCCCCAGCACCGACTCTAGCCCCTAGGCCTCCTGGGTTTCCTTCTGGATGCGTGGACTTGTCTTGTTTTGGCCCAGAGGTGATGTGGCACAGCCCGGATTGAGTTGTCATGGGCCAAGGTTGAGTTGGCGGTCGTCATACGTGGCTTGCACAATCACTGGATGACGTGGACGACTCCCGCCGGCTCGTACAGCTAAGGGGGGTAACCGGCCGAACGTGCCGTTCGGCCGATTCGGTCATTTCCAACCCCAATAGCTCGTAGTTGCAAACATTGTACCCGCAAACATGACACTCACCAAAACTCGTGGAACTTCATTAGAAATAAAACCTAAGTACATGGAATGTTGCATAGTCTCTCAGTTATTCCCGAGTATTGGTGGTCGGATGTGGGTTGTAACGACCGCCAACACCTTGTCTCGTAGAGTGTCAGCTTAAGTGTCATTGACAACATCTTTTGTTAGGCGCTACAGCCAGTGACACTGAAATGCTGTTTCATTTGGCTCATCCAGAACACCTGTAGGAATCACTGGACATTGATATTTTTGTTAAAAGCAGTGGGAGGGAGAAGGAGGTTTTGTACATGGTCAATAAAGGGTGTCGAGCACATCATGGTTCAAATTTGTTATTTGGAAGCCTGCATCAATGACTTGAGGTAATATGCATGCGGCAATAACTCTCCTACCATATTTTACTGCTTAGCATTTGCAGTCCTTTATTTCTATTATTGAGAAATATAAGAGTGCCATTTTTTATTAAGAATCTGGTACCATCTCCCTGGCACTTCATCTGTTAGATCTGGAAGGAATTGGATCCATTTTTTTAGGAATTGGACTCGTAGTTTGTTGCACAAACAAAAAAAATAGGTGTATTGTAGCTAGACTGAAATTGTAGAGTGCCCTACAAAATAAAGCTTTGTTTCCTGTTTCCATCCTGTTTTCAGCCATTCCAATTCAGAGACAATTTTACAATTCTCGAGCTGGTGTTAGTTTTGGGAGCTGTATATAGCAAGTTGGAATGGAAGTACGCCAAGGGAGAGGGAGAGAAGTCGCAGTTCATTCACTGGAATGCAAATACCTTGGAAATAAAGCATAAATTGTTTGGGATAAATTGTTTGGAATTTATTTGGAAAACTGATGACCTTTATATGAGCTAACTGCTGCATGTTCCATGAATGTATTCATGCAGATATTAGTTCTGATTTGCATATTTTGCTGGGTTGAATGGTTATACAACGAAAAGAAAAAAGTACAGATTGGTATAGAATTTAGCTTTACTAAAGAAAAAACATCTGATATGCACATGCTAACATACAGTTATGAGGTTTTATTGGTAACGCTTTTCCTGTATGGCTTTCTTTTTGAGGTTTTATTTGTGTAGGGCACCAAGTAAAAGGGATGTCACATGGGTTCTAAGATGATTGATTTGAGAATATTTTTCCTTTAATAATTATTCTCAAGCTTCAGACAAGAAATATGACTAAACAAATTTTAAAGATTTCGGGTAAGAATATTATTTCTCTTGAATGATGTCTTTATTGGTTGCCAAGTGTCCTGTAACAGAACAATTGATTTTTTATACTTGGTTGCCTCTGCATTAGGTTGGTGAAGATGCCATGTTCGAGTTGAGCAGGCCCATGAAGATGCAGGGGTTGTATATGAATTACAGCATTGGTAAGTAACTAATAGATAGGTTATTCAAATTCTGATATCTTTCTATTGGAAACATTGCTAATTCAGCATGTTCTTTGACAGAGGACTCCAGGAAGAAGTTAACAGATGAAGGTAAGACCTTTGTAGAGAAGGCTGCGCTAAGACCTTTGACAGCTTGAGCAATGCAATATGGCCTTGAACATAGCTGTTTGGACTGCAACAAATTATATATTTAGGTCATGGCTTATGTTTTTTATACATGGCATTTGTTTTGCCTACAAAATCTGACACACTACAGTGCTTTGATGTAATTTCCCGTTGAAATGGGCTTCCTTCCTCAACGATATAAAGTTTACTTTATTAATGTAGTTTACCGAAAATATCCATATCTGGTTAAACTGTATTTAGGCTACGTATTTAAACATTGCTATTGTGCCTTATCTAATTACATTGGTTCAATACAAAAGTTCTTTTTTTTTCTTTGAATATATACTCTGTAAGTGGGTGAAATTAATTGTTGTATGGATTAAAGTTTTGGCTATTGAATATTTGAATGTGTGATGAGAATTTGTCGTTCACTGAATGTAAAAATGTTCTTGCCACATGTACATTTTCGTTGTAGATGTAACATTATTCATCACAAGAGTTTGTATAAATACAAAATTATTTTTACTCGGTGCTTTGGAAACATGTGGGTGACACGTGCAACCTACTATGGGGAATATGCTCAGTTAACAATGGACGACATATTATAGGTTAGCTAAGGTTACCATGTGGAAGTTACCTTCATCAAATATTAAAGCTGAACTTAGGGTGCCCCCAAGAAGGGACTACGTCGCCAGCTATATTTGGTGAACGGTGCAAAAACAACGGCGATGACTGAATAGATAACGAAATAGCTACTTTGGAGCCGTCCTTATAGTGTCTTTTGGAACATTTACTTATATTTCTCTTTGAAACATTTACTTATATATTTTCCTTAGCAACCTGAGGTGATTCACAACATAAGTTGTACGCTGGTGCACCCTATAAATAGTTTTGAAATTAAAATTATAACGTCAAACAATTAGCTATGAATTTGAGTAATTGATTTTAATTTTATTTTATCAACTATATATTATTTACTTAATTTTTTCATCACAATTAATTTTTATTTACATTTGTTAATTTATATAAACTCTTTCATACATGTGCCTGTGGCACGTGCATATCAACTATAGTACTAAAAGGATCCTAGAGAATTGAAACGTTTTCTACCAAAAAACCCACCCCTACCCTCTCACAGAGGACCCACTTGTCGGGCTTTGGTGGGAGGGAAAGGATCCTAGAGAATTGAAACGTTTTCTAAAAAAAACCCACCCCTGCCCTCTCACTGAGGACCCACCTGTCGGGCTTTGGTGGGAGGGAAGAACAAAAAAAAGCTAGAAAAAATTGCATGTTCCAGGCGCTTTTAGTTCATTCTTCGCAAAATTTTTTCACCCAACGTCCCGCGCGTACCGACCTCTGGCCAGGTGGGCCCCTAATTCCCCACGTGCACACAATTATCCCGTATTGCTAATGCTAATAGACAAAAGATTCAAGAGTTTTTCTCCATATAAATAAAAACCAATTAACTCGAAAAATAATGTGTCTATAAATTTGAGAATAGCTAAAGCTCTATATACACACGTGCGTGCGCACGTGCCACGTCTGCTAGTTCTTACAAACAATTATTTTTTCGAGAAAAAAATTCTGATTTCAATTTTTCTCCCTGGCCATATCTATGAAAAAAACACCTTCACGGCGGCATTTGAAGAAGGCCCATACGTGTCAGGAAAAACAATAAAAAAGGCCATTACACCCTGGGTCATTTGGCCCAATCGCCGAGGTCGCCGCCCCCCGCACCCATCATCCACCTCCGAGCTTGAAAATTCCAATTCCAAAGCCGCCGTCGCCGGGCGGCCTCCCGTCTCGCTCCTCCGCGATGTCCTCGCCGCAATCCTTCCTCCTCCTCCTCCCCTCCTGTCTACCACCCCCAGCTCCGACCGCCCGCGTCGCACCGCGCCCGCCCTCCTCGCCTTGCCTCTCCGCCCGCCCCTTCCCCCGCCTCGCCGCCAAGCTTTCCCCGCGTCCCCTCGCGGCATCCCCTCCTCCTCCCGGCGGCTTCCGCGGCTGTGGCGACTCCAGCGGCAGCGATGGAGGAGGCGGAGGGGGAGGCAATGGCGGGGGAGGAACGGACCCTCCGGACCCCGGCGACGGGTGGTGGCGGCGGTGGCTCCAGGCCCTCCACCCGGAGTTCCTCCTCCTGTTCCTGCTGCTCCAGTCCGGCGCCGCGTCCGCACTCGCCGATGCCCTCGGCGCCACCGGAGATGACGCGGGGGGTGTGTGGGAGGTGAGGGGCGGCGCGCGCACGCGCCTCGTGCCGGACCCGACCTGGGCCTCTTATCTCATCGCGGGGGACGACGGGTCGAAGCGGGAGGGGGAAGACGGGAAGGTGGGAGGCGGCCGTGAGGGCCTGGCCGCGCTGCGGAGGCAGCTGGAGCGGTCGTGGCGGCGGTGCACCGACGTTGCTGTCCAGCTGCTGCTCCCCGACGGGTACCCGCACAGCGTCAGCAGCGACTACCTGAACTACTCGCTCTGGCGCGCCGTGTAGGGCGTGGCGAGCCAGATCAGCGGGGTGCTTTCCACTCAGGTATTGGTGCTCATCCGAGCATGTATCGCAATCCTCTCAAGCTGATTGGTAAAGTGTAGCGTCTTTATTTGCTGGATTGGATTGTTCAGGCTCTTCTCTATGCGGTTGGGTTAGGCAAAGGAGCAATACCCACTGCAGCTGCGGTGAATTGGGTGCTGAAAGATGGGCTTGGATACTTGAGTAAGATCATGCTGTCCAAATTTGGCCGGCATTTCGATGTTAACCCCAAAGGGTGGAGGCTGTTTGCTGATCTTCTGGAGAACACGGCTTATGGGCTGGAAATTCTGACTCCAGTGTTCCCTCACCTGTTTGTTCCAATTGGGGCGGCTGCTGGAGCTGGCCGCTCGGCAGCTGCTTTGATACAGGTTAGACTTACTTTCGTAGTGTAAACTATTCCTGGTCTTTTTAGTAGAGTTTCTAATGCTTTAATTTATCATCTTAGGATGATGCAATGGTTTTAATACGGGAAGATTTCTTGTCTGCAGGCTGCCACTAGAAGTTGTTTCTATGCTGGGTTTGCAGTCCAAAGGAACTTCGCTGAGGTGCACTTATCCCTGTCTCTTATACACATCTGCCACCTCTTTTTTTT
>OAMR01000287.1:1208688-1245981 GCA_900205405.1 Echinochloa crus-galli
ACGGACCCTCCGGACCCCGGCGACGGGTGGTGGCGGCGGTGGCTCCAGGCCCTCCACCCGGAGTTCCTCCTCCTGTTCCTGCTCCTCCAGTCCGGCGCCGCGTCCGCACTCGCCGATGCCCTCGGCGCCACCGGAGATGACGCGGGGGGTGTGTGGGAGGTGAGGGGCGGCGCGCGCACGCGCCTCGTGCCGGACCCGACCTGGGCCTCTTATCTCATCGCGGGGGACGACGGGTCGAAGCGGGAGGGGGAGGACGGGAAGGTGGGAGGCGGCCGTGAGGGCTTGGCCACGCTGAGGAGGCAGCTGGAGCGGTCGTGGCGGCGGTGCACCGATGTTGCTGTCCAGCTGCTGCTCCCCGACGGGTACCCGCACAGCGTCAGCAGCGACTACCTGAACTACTCGCTCTGGCGCGCCGTGTAGGGCGTGGCGAGCCAGATCAGCGGGGTGCTTTCCACTCAGGTATTGGTGCTCATCCGAGCATGTATCGCAATCCTCTCAAGCTGATTGGTAAAGTGTAGCGTCTTTATTTGCTGGATTGGATTGTTCAGGCTCTTCTCTATGCGGTTGGGTTAGGCAAAGGAGCAATACCCACTGCAGCTGCGGTGAATTGGGTGCTGAAAGATGGGCTTGGATACTTGAGTAAGATCATGCTGTCCAAATTTGGCCGGCATTTCGATGTTAACCCCAAAGGGTGGAGGCTGTTTGCTGATCTTCTGGAGAACACGGCTTATGGGCTGGAAATTCTGACTCCAGTGTTCCCTCACCTGTTTGTTCCAATTGGGGCGGCTGCTGGAGCTGGCCGCTCGGCAGCTGCTTTGATACAGGTTAGACTTACTTTCGTAGTGTAAACTATTCCTGGTCTTTTTAGTAGAGTTTCTAATGCTTTAATTTATCATCTTAGGATGATGCAATGGTTTTAATACGGGAAGATTTCTTGTCTGCAGGCTGCCACTAGAAGTTGTTTCTATGCTGGGTTTGCAGTCCAAAGGAACTTCGCTGAGGTGCACTTATCCTCATTGCAAAGAAATTTTTATTTATTATTAATATAGCATGCTCAGAAGTTCACCCTCTTAAATTTGTCTTCGTTTCATTGTGCATCAGTGTATCAAATCAAACTAATCTACTTAATCAATTTGAAATTGCAGTACAGGATTATATATCCACCTTATAGACAAATTTTAGCTCCCATAGGTCTTGTTGATCTTTTCACATCCTGCCAGCTTATGCATTAAGGAATTGAGAAACATTTTATGGCCTGACACAAGTATTTTTGTGTTTTTTGATGTACCAATTGTCAACCCTTATTAAGGGGTGTCAGAAAAGCTGAACTCACCCAGTGCATTGATATGACCCACAAAGCACTAGTCTGAATCCCTTCCATTTTATTCTACTTACTCAAGTATCACACCATCACATGAACACTTAAATATTAAATTCAGTTACATTGTATGCCCTTTTTGTTACATTTTCACCACCTTGACTGAAATGAATTAATATTCAGGTTATTGCAAAGGGTGAAGCGCAAGGAATGGTTAGCAAGTTTGTTGGCATAGGGCTTGGCATTGTGTTGGCTAATCACATTGGCTCATCTGTGCCGTTAGCTCTTATTTCGTTTGCCGGAGTTACTGTGATTCACATGTATTGCAACCTTAAGTCTTATCAATCAATTCAGCTGAGAACATTGAATCCGTACCGTGCAAGTAATTTGATTTCTTCACTGTTGTTTATCTCCAGTCTTCTCTGATTTTTATTGGCCCTTGTGTATGAATGATTATGTAATCAATGAAGCTACTTTGTGAGCTTGTAGTCTTCACTAAACTAGATATGGAATATAAATGTTTAGAGAGTAAAAACTGACAGTTTAATTCTGATAAATGGTTGAATGAAACGGTAAACATGGAACTGATACATTCAATGTATTTTTTCAGTTTAAATTTTGTTTATTTTATTCAATCAATAACACTTAACACAGTTTCGGATGAGATCATAGAGTATAAGGCTTTCAGTTTATTTGGACTCATTTTGTATATGACATTGAATGCTGGAAGCATATATTTACTATTTAGTATCGCAGTGATATTTTGCTCAAATAATGCATCTCTTACTCCCAAATTTCATATTTTTGCTATATAGGATTTCATGTTGTACTAACTTAATTGTAGTTATTTCCTATCCTTGTACAGTGTTATGTTCTTTGATATTTAGCATTTCTCTAGAATGTTACGGATGTGATTAAACATAATTATTGTATTTTTTTGTGTAGGCTTGGTGTTTAGTGAATATCTATTAAGTGGACAGGTTCCATCAGTGAAAGAGGTTAATGATGAAGAACCTCTCTTCTTCAATCTGTCACTTGGTGCTTCACGTAATAAAGTAAGTCAAATTGTACCATTGACCTTTTTTCCCTTATGACAATTGTATTCTCAACTGTTACCTTTAAAGCTCCCCTTTTCATTATTGATTGGACATGTGATACATCTAGTTTTGTTTGTTCATTTCCGAATTATGGTGGCGTCGTTGTGTTGGGTCCAACTAGCTTCTGGCTAGGAATGCTCGAGTTACCTCATTGTACATATTCAATTTCGGTCCTCTGTTTTATTTCATATTTCTCATTTTCTGTGGTTTATGGTGTCTTTGCAACAGGAATGTAAAATTTTGTCAGCAGAAGCAAAAGATGCTGCGGATAGAATTTGCCAGCGTTTACAATTGGGTTCTAAGCTAAGTGAAATAATCGAGAGTAAAGAAGATGCATGTGCATTGTTTGATCTGTACAAAAATGAGCAATACCTGCTTACGAATTACAAAGGCAAATTTTGTGTAAGTTCATCTTGAAACAAGTATTTTCTAAATTTCAGTTATGTTGTTATACATTAAGCTAATAACATTTTACCTGCTGACAGATTGTACTCAAAGAGGGGTCTTCTCCCGAAGACATGCTCAAATCTCTGTTCCATGTTAGCTATCTGTATTGGTTGGAAAGATATATGGGCTTCAAACCAAGCAATATTGCCTCAGCGTGTAGACCAGGTGGAAGGCTTGAAGTATCCCTGGATTATGCTCAGAGAGAATTCAGCCATGTCAAACATGATGGTTCTGTTGGTGGTTGGGTGATGGATGGTCTGATTGCGAGACCCTTGCCTGTAAGAATACGAGTAGGAGATGTTACTCCTTAGGACTTGATTCAATTAGCTGCCGTCACTCTTCCTTGAAATTGTACATTGTGCCTTGTGGTCATCATCTGATCAAGTTTTGGGACAGTTATAATTTCCTCTTAACTGGTGGTATGATTTGACACCTTATCCCTTATCAAAAGGCTTCTAACTAACGGTCTTCAAACTTCCTGATGCTCAAATAACCTCAAAGTTTACCTTCTTCATAGGATGGAGCTGGCAACATCTCTAGTACAGTTTCTTTTTTCTTTTTCTTTCTCTCTCTGTCTCTCTTTTTTTTTTTGAGAAGGGGATTCTGTTTAGTTGATTTTAGCTCTGAAGCCTGTACTAGTGCTCACAAGATTGCTGTTACACGGGCAACTATATAGATTAAAGACTAATGACGAATATTGTCAGTAGGACACCTTGTGCTTGAGATCAATTTTACTGATAATACTTGTCTTTTGTTTGTTTGAGAATGTAAACTAGTCCATTTGCCAAATTATGTTCTGCTGCCTTCAATCATGGTCCGGCAGCTATTCGTAGCTTATCAAGAACCAAACAACGAACATTCTGCAACATGTACACATCCAATGTCAACTTTCTTAATGTGACAGTGTACAGCTGAAGTTAACCTCTTCAGTTTTCCTTTGTCAATTTTTTTCTGTTTTATTCACTGTCGATTCAGTTTTATGATTGTATCATGGAACCGCATAGACGCTTTAAGAATTGCAGTCAGATATGTATAATGTTGTGCCAATGCTTTACATGTTGGATTCCGTTTACAGAATCCTGTGGCAACATAGCTGGTTTGCAAGAAGATCAGGACCGTATGTGAAGACTCGGATCTGAGAGTATATTCTTCTGGTTCTTATCAATTTTATTTGAGGAAACACATAATTTACAGAACGTATACTATCCAGCAAAATTTACAACTTTATTACATACTGAACCCAGATAGCAATACTACTTTATATGATACTTGATACAAACCCAAACCAGTTCATAGTACATACATGTATTGACCACTTTGCTGAAGGATTCCTTCTGCAAGAGGATTGTCACTGAACCCAGTGACATATCTGAACGTTAAGCACCCATGGAGCTGTGCTGATGTGTTCATACCATCACCACCAGAACCATGGAAAGCGAGGCTGAGGTAACACTCATTTTCGCCACTGCTGCCTTCTTTTTCGTGTCAGTTGAAAATATCGATGCCATTGCGAGCAGATATCCGACGGCCAGATTAACCCATAGAAGGATGTGGCCACCTTGCTCTGTGGCAAGAGGCAGGGTTGTTACGTTCATCAGGCAAGTCGTGATCAGGCAGAGTGAAAGTATTATGTGGTTCTGAACTCCACTTGCCATTTCCTCGTTGTTATGCTCCTTTTCCTTGGTTCAACCTGCCAATTTCCTGACAGATTCGTGTATTTGGGATCGGAATCCGGATGATGGAATGATTGTTCTCAGTAGGGAAGACTGAAAACAGAGGTAAAGGATACAGTCAAAAACATTTTAGTACAGTGGTATATGAATTTTATTTTAAAAGGTGAGTGAATATTTTGGGTTGGAATAATAGAGTGCTATCCCTTGCAAACCCTCTTCAGGACCCACTTTCCTTGGCCTATTGAGAAGCACATGAATATGTTGGATCATATTGAATAATGAATATGAAAGCAGGAAACAAAACTTAAGGAGAGAATTTTGGAGGACTTCTATTATCCATGTCCAGAAGAACAATTCCTTGGAAACCCATGGTTGGCATCTTTGTAACATTGGGATTTCACTGCAACTTTCCACGCGACACAACAAATTCTTGCGAAATCTTTCTTCTGATAAGGAGGGAAGATGCTGACCGAAAACACGCAGAAGCGACAGGTTATGGCGATCGGAAGAACTGGCAGCACTCTGTCTCATTGCCACAAGGAGCAACCGATATCGCAGGAATTATCAGCGAAATCCAGCTCCAGGTCTTGGAATTATCTGAAGAACACGCAGAAGCAGGGCGGTTGAGCGATTCAATCCGTCGGCGCGGCAATGAACTGGGAGGCAGGCTGTGGTACTCTGCTTTTGCTGTGGGTTACAGTTTCATAAGACGGAAGCATAGACAGTTAGACAATAGACACCACCTTATATGAGATGAATTTTACCCATGTCGAGTCAGCATAATCATCTGAACATAGGTACCGTAAGCGCTGGCATCATCTACTAGTGACACTATGACGACACTGTGAATTATTAGGCCGGCCATCTAGATATCTCACGCTTGACCTGCAAGTCATCAACTCAATGAGGAAGTTTGGAGGCAATGTGTACGACTGTGTCTTGTATCCAAAAGTCGTTGCAACGATTCAAATACAATGTGATTAAACTCATCGGCCTGAGTAGGACCAATATTAGGTACAAGCTAGTGCCCTTACGGTATGATTTAGCGTCACGATTTGACTTCGTTTCTTTGTCCAGTTAGAGCTGATATGGATCCAAGACCTCTTGACCAAGCCTTTGTTTGTACTGTGGATAAGAATGCGTAGTATTACATCAGGCTGTCTTTGTTCCAGCGCAGCATGAGCCAAGACTATGAAATACGTACACTGGTAGACCAATTGTATTGGAGCAACAATCCTTGGCCTCGAAGGCATGACATGGCAATAATGATGAGATGCCACGTCGTCGCTGCATCATCTTTTGTTTTTACTAGGAAAACACTGTCCCTCGTATTTTTAGTAAGACGTTCTTGTGAAAATGAAGGTACCAAATAATAACCTGGTCAACTAGGTTTGAAGTTTTGCATCGAGTGATGCAGCACCTTATTCCTTACACCATTTCTAACCCAATGATTAGGATAATCTCCGTAACATTAAATAAGGTGTCACGTAAGATAAAAAATGAGATAGCAAGTGAGTTAATAAAGAAAAAAATAAAACTAGATCTTACATAAAACATGGTTTCTACCCAACATCCAAGACGAGAGGGGAGCGAGCACCATTAATTTAAATATGGAACATTAGTATTTGTTTTAGAAGGGTAGTGTTTAGAACTAGTTTCTTACTGATGTGGACACTATAAAAACTACTAGTAGTAAGTTGGAATTATGCTTAAAGCAAACATCTTAATCATACCTGACAAACTTGTGCAAAATGGTCACGAGAACAATTTTGCGTCTTCCCACAATGCACAGTTTCGTTGCATAGTTATATAGTCAAAAGACTAAGTAACCAAGCCAGATGAGTTCCATAATGAAACTCATCTCATATGTCATAAAACTCTCTATCACTCTCCTCTACTACATAGTAAATTTAATGTAATAAAACTCTCTGTGAAACCTCAAAATATTTTGTTGATTTTTATAGGTTAGTTATGGCGTATGAAAAATGGTCATATCATTATATAGTTGCACGGTCCTAGTTTTAAAAGAGTTAGGGCCCTTTCAAAACATAACATGTATTTTCCTATATAGCTGTTTGGAACATATACTATCAGGCAGAGTGAAAGTATTATGTGGTTCTGAACTCCACTTGCCATTTCCTCGTTGTTATGCTCCTTTTCCTTGGTTCAACCTGCCAATTTCCTGACAGATTCGTGTATTTGGGATCGGAATCCGGATGATGGAATGATTGTTCTCAGTAGGGAAGACTGAAAACAGAGGTAAAGGATACAGTCAAAAACATTTTAGTACGATGGTATATGAATTTTATTTTTAAAAAAGTGAGTGAATATCACTACCTTTGGGTTGGAATAATAGAGTGCTATCCATTGCAAACCCTCTTGAGGACCCACTTTCCTTGGCCTATTGAGAAGCACATGAATATGTTGGATCATATTGAATAATGAATATGAAAGCAGGAAACAAAACTTAACGAGACAGTTTTGGAGGACTTCTATTATCCCTTCCAGAAGAACAAACCCTTGGAAACCCATGGTTGGCATCTTTGTAACATTGGGATTTCACTGCAACTTTCCACGCGACACAACAAATTCTTGCGAAATCTTTCTTCTGATAAGGAGGGAAGATGCTGACCGAAAACACGCAGAAGCGACAGGTTATGGCGATCGGAAGAACTGGCAGCACTCTGTCTCATTGCCACAAGGAGCAACCGATATCGCAGGAATTATCAGCGAAATCCAGCTCCAGGTCTTGGAATTATCTGAAGAACACGCAGAAGCAGGGCGGTTGAGCGATTCAATCCGTCGGCGCGGCAATGAACTGGGAGGCAGGCTGTGGTACTCTGCCTTTGCTATGGGTTACAGTTTCATAAGACGGAAGCATAGACAGTTAGACAATAGACACCACCTTATATGAGATGAATTTTACCCATGTCGAGTCAGCATAATCATCTGAACATAGGTACCGTAAGCGCTGGCATCATCTACTAGTGACACTATGACGACACTGTGAATTATTAGGCCGGCCATCTAGATATCTCACGCTTGACCTGCAAGTCATCAACTCAATGAGGAAGTTTGGAGGCAATGTGTACGACTGTGTCTTGTATCCAAAAGTCGTTGCAACGATTCAAATACAATGTGATTAAACTCATCGGCCTGAGTAGGACCAATATTAGGTACAAGCTAGTGCCCTTACGGTATGATTTAGCGTCACGATTTGACTTCGTTTCTTTGTCCAGTTAGAGCTGATATGGATCCAAGACCTCTTGACCAAGCCTTTGTTTGTACTGTGGATAAGAATGCGTAGTATTACATCAGGCTGTCTTTGTTCCAGCGCAGCATGAGCCAAGACTATGAAATACGTACACTGGTAGACCAATTGTATTGGAGCAACAATCCTTGGCCTCGAAGGCATGACATGGCAATAATGATGAGATGCCACGTCGTCGCTGCATCATCTTTTGTTTTTACTAGGAAAACACTGTCCCTCGTATTTTTAGTAAGACGTTCTTGTGAAAATGAAGGTACCAAATAATAACCTGGTCAACTAGGTTTGAAGTTTTGCATCGAGTGATGCAGCACCTTATTCCTTACACCATTTCTAACCCAATGATTAGGATAATCTCCGTAACATTAAATAAGGTGTCACGTAAGATAAAAAATGAGATAGCAAGTGAGTTAATAAAGAAAAAAATAAAACTAGATCTTACATAAAACATGGTTTCTACCCAACATCCAAGACGAGAGGGGAGCGAGCACCATTAATTTAAATATGGAACATTAGTATTTGTTTTAGAAGGGTAGTGTTTAGAACTAGTTTCTTACTGATGTGGACACTATAAAAACTACTAGTAGTAAGTTGGAATTATGCTTAAAGCAAACATCTTAATCATACCTGACAAACTTGTGCAAAATGGTCACGAGAACAATTTTGCGTCTTCCCACAATGCACAGTTTCGTTGCATAGTTATATAGTCAAAAGACTAAGTAACCAAGCCAGATGAGTTCCATAATGAAACTCATCTCATATGTCATAAAACTCTCTATCACTCTCCTCTACTACATAGTAAATTTAATGTAATAAAACTCTCTGTGAAACCTCAAAATATTTTGTTGATTTTTATAGGTTAGTTATGGCGTATGAAAAATGGTCATATCATTATATAGTTGCACGGTCCTAGTTTTAAAAGAGTTAGGGCCCTTTCAAAACATAACAGGCATTTTCCTATATAGCTGTTTGGAACATATACTATTGTGGCTCCAAAATTCCTAGGAACTTCATGTCGGATCCGCAAGTACTTTGAACGATTTCAAACACGGGGTACAGTTCATTCTGAATGTCCTTTTTCTTTTTGGAAGTTCAGAAACCCCTTTTTTTACATATGGTTTCTCTTTATTTAAATTGTACTCTATATCTTATTACAATTTTTAAGTCTTGTACAGACATAGTTTCATTCCTTGATCTAACATATGATACAAACCAAGAGACTCTCTAAATTCATCATAATTGCTAATTTTAGAGATTTTGATTGAAAATGTACCTTCCAACAGCTTCTTTATTTGGTTATGTAAACATATCCACTCTCTATTCCTGATTTCTCGCTCTTCAAATATAGAAAAGAGAATAGCTTTTCAGAGTGCACACAAGATATAGAAAAGCTGTTGGAAAACGAAAACATATAAAAAATGATTTTTATATAAACTATCAAGAACGCACGTGCGGCACGCACGTTTATTGATGACATGTATGGTACTAAAACAATATCACTTCATTTTAGTGCAAAGCGTTTTTAAAAATACTTTATATTCGCTCTCTCATGTATGGAGAGCTTTAGGTATTCTCAAAACTCATGATAGTTGCCATTTATTTAGATGGAGAAAACTCTCTAATTTATTATCTTTTAGTAATACGGGATAATTATGTATAGATGTGGGTACAAATGTGGGTATATTTAGGTGGATCCTTTTTAGGTGAAAAAAGTTTTGGGTTCAGAGGGGGAAATCAACATATGAACGTCCCTTCCCCCTCCCCGTATCAACCTTTTTCCACCCCTATCAAGCCTTTTTTTCCCGATAGGTGGGTCCTATGTGAGGTGGGTGTGGGTTTTTTTATTGGTGAGAAGTGTTTTCAAATATAATTCTCTTTATATAGATGACTCTCTAAATGAGGATTTAGAGCAACTCCAACAGTCTCTGTATTTTGTTAGCCAAATTTGAAGATTATAGCTCCTCGTAAAAAATAGAAAACTGATAAAACTAATATGTAAACCAACAGACTCTTTATTTTAGACTCTTCATAATAAGTGGGTCCTACCTGTCATTCTTTTTCTACTCTAAACCCCACGTGTCATCCACTTGCCCCCCACCCACCCCCAACCTTATCCTCATGCATCCCCTCCGCCGAGGTGCTGCGGCTCGCCGCCGCCTCCTCCACCGTGCGGGCGCACCTCCACGGCCCCGACCCCGCCGCCGTCTGCGTCCTTCCCCTCGCCACACCGCGGCTCCCAGCGGCCGGCGCTCGCCGAGGCTCGAGCCGCCGCCCCCGTGGCCGGCTCTCGCGGTAGCTCCGTCGCCGCCCATGGCGCTCGGGGGATCGCGGGACGTTTGGCGCGGCTCGCCGTGGCCGCCGCTCGCCGTGGGCGGACCACCGCGCCCCCTCCCGTGGCCGGTGGTTGTCGTGGTAGGTTGGCCGCCGCCACGACACTCGTCGGAGATGGCCGGGACATGGCCCAGGCTGAGAGAGGCAGGAGGGCGGGGAGTAAAATTGGCGCGAGGAGGGCGGGAGAGATCGAGGCCGCGAGAATCGGAGTTTTTGCGAGGCGGATGGCCTCGCCAAAGGTCGCGAGCCGTCGGGGGAGTTTAGCGAGGACGGAGTTTAGCGCGACTGTTGGAACGATGTTTTTGCGATCTTTTTTATTTTTTAGCGATGGAAAACGATTTAAAAGAGCTGTTGGAGTTGCTTTTAGAGAGTGAGATTTAGAGAGACTCTTAGAGATTCTCTTAATGTTCGCATAACAAACAGGTACTCCCTCAACTTGTAAATAATAAGTTCCTTTTTAGAATGTCTAAAGTCAACCATTTTAAATTTCTTGTCCACGAAGGTCCAAATTGCCCCCGCCGTGCCACCAGTCGCCGCTTCGACCGGATGAGTTTCTGCTGCAGTTGAACCCGTGCAGGATACGGTCGCCTGCCCGGGCAACGACATGTGGGGCCCACTGCGGCGGACGAGCCCCTCAGGCTTCTCGCCGTCGTCCACGGCGGAGGAGGTCACGGCCGGCATCGACGGCTCCGGCCTCGTCGCCATCGTCACGGGTCACTTCCAGCTCCCTTCTCTCTCTCTCTCTCCTCGCGAGTCGTCGCAACCAAGTCAACTCAACTTCTCTGAGTAGTCGTACATGCTCTTTGATTCCGCGGCACTTGAAATTTGGCTAGTTCTCTGAGTAGTCGTCCTGTTTTGGCTAGTTCTAGTCCATCCGTGAAATTTGATTTGTCCCTCGGTGTAAAAATTAGGGAGGGGAGGCATTTAGTTCACTGTGCCAGTAGCCCAGTACTAGCACTTTAGACAAAACAGGCTGATTGTAGACAGTCATCATCCCAAAATTGTAACTATGTGCAGGAAAAAGCCAGTTACCTCCCTTGGTTAATTTTTGGCTAGGTACTGGCGTTTTGAGCAAAAAAGCTGATAATAGACGATCATTATCCCCAAAACATAACCTTTTGAGCACAAAAAAAGTTATCTCCCTTAGTTATTAACACTGGTTTCTCTATCATGTTTTTGCTTTTGCGAGGGACAACCTCAGATAGCATTATGCGTGCATAGTGATATGTCTGAGATAAAATGGTTGTCTACACTGATTAGACCCATCAGACCATGTGCTTGTTTTTGTTTTTGATCTTTATAAATAGTCCAATCTTTCTATGATGAATGGTATAGCTCGTGCCCTTGTTTCGAGAAAAAAAGAGTAAATGCGTAATCCAACTTGATTTAAAATCTATATGCTTGTACTCAAGCAGCAATTCAAGATGATTGTGGTGATTTTAAAAAACACATGCAGCATTTGTCTCTTCATAATACAGCCTCGTTTTCTACTTGCCCCAGTGCTCTGTGTTGACCATATATCAGGATAAACCTTTAGTTCATTCGGTATTTAATTTTTTCAAGATTAAATTGTGCTCCAGTTCTTACTCTGCTACCAATTGGTGCTGCTTTATGGAAGTTCAGTAGTGATCCTCTTGATGGAAAAGCTTCTTACATACAGGTGCATCTAGTGGGATTGGAGCTGAAACATGCCGAGTTCTTGCGCTTCGTGGCGTGCATGTGGTGATGGGGGTGAGGAATCTGTCCACTGGCTCGCAGGTGAGGGAGAAGATTGTGGAACAAGTCCCCACAGCCAAGATTGAGATCCTTGAGCTTGATCTTAGCTCAATGTCATCAGTGAGAAGATTCGTAGAGAAGTTTAATGCGCTGGTCCTCGCACTGAACATTCTTATGTAAGTATAGGTGCATAGCTAATCATCAGAACTACTGCACTCTACTGAGATGGTCAATACATTGTGGGTCTTAATAGTCTCTGTAGCATGTCACAACATCAATGATATGCTGGGTTCTAAGGGTTGGTTTGTAGGGAGAATTGCTCTGTGAAATGTAGGATTTTGTTCAATCTTTTTTATAAGTCCTAGGTGTTTTTCGATAGGATTAATAAACTTTATTTTTTAGCCAACTCTTTTTGGTACAACACATTGCAAGCCATATTAGTACTATTCAAAATGGATGATTCAATCACTCTTTGTTTCAAGTAACAATGCAGGGATTGCATTTGTAATTTGTTCCTTTCAAGCTTTCAGAGGATGGCATTGAGCTGCATTTTGCAACGAATCACCTTGGTATGCCACCCTTGTGGTGCTATTCTGTTAGATAGCATTTTGCATGAAAACAAAAGGCAAAATGTATACCCTGCTATTTCTTCAAGGAGAAAAGCAATTTTTTACAGTTTCAGTTACTTGAAGGCACAAAGTAAAATCTATGAAACATTAATGGCATTTGCATGTAATGGATTTGTTAGACTACTAGTGTTACTACCCATGATTCTTAGTTAATGCAAAATTTGAGGCCTCATAAAGCAACTGTCCTATTTTGCAGGACATTTTCTACTGACTGATCTTTTACTTGAGAAGATCAAAACTACGGCTGAAGAGAGTGGCATAGAAGGAAGGATTGTAATAGTTGCTTCTGACAGCCACAAGCACCCATATCGAGAGGGAATTCGTTTTGATAAGATCAATGATGAGTCTGGGTACCATTTCCACCTAAAACATTTTCTGATTAGTTTTCCGTGTCCATCATTTTTAACATGCACCAACTTGAATTTATTTCAAAAACTGGATCACGGAAAATGATACATCACAATGAATTGCATCTTTGTCTTTGTTGACAGCTATAACAGCATACTAGCTTATGGTCAGTCCAAGCTTGCCAACATATTGCATTCAAATGAACTTTCTATCCGCTTGAAGGTACCAACTATTTTTTGTTTTTCGTTCAAATGCTTAAGATGGACATGCTTTCTGTTGGTCTGGTGTTTCTGTTATGGGCTTGTTATATTGGAAAGGGAAGGGGAGGTGGTTGAGGTGGCTGGTGGAGGCAGTTAACAGGTGGTGAACAGCAAGACAGAAAAAGATATCATAATAATCCACTTTACTTCTTGAATGATAACATGAGACCATAATCATATTTATTGTCAGCCTCCTCAACATGAAGATTCTAGACTCTTCCCTGATTCGTGGGATATACTTCCAAATTTAGAGCTAACCTTCCTAATATGGTGATGAAGTAAGGTAACTAAACAGCAAGGTTGGTTTAGAGGGGAGCTCTTCGTGCTGTTTGATAACTAGTATTGTATAACCCCTACATTGAACCGTGACAACATTCCATGCATTGGCTACTTGAATTCTCATGTTTATCATGTGAAAACATGATAAGAATTTTATAAACAATAGAAGTTGGCACAAAAGATTGCTGCTTATTAAGGTCATGGCTATGGAGAGAGATTTGGTTTAATTTGTACCATAGTGATGAACAATGTAAATCATGCATGGATTAATTCAGAAGCACCAGTTCAGTGCATGATTTGCAAATATAGTGTATGTGCATTGATCTACATGTTATTTGTGTTCTAAATCAACCACATGGTTTCTAGCACTTTGATTTCCATGTTATTTGCCTTCCAAATCAAGCATACGGTTTGTAGATATAATCAGATGATAAATTGGATCTCTAACAGACCTGTGAGCCCAAAAAACCTCTCGGTGCCCATATACATTAGGCTAGTTGTCATGAACTCTACAAGTGTTTAAACACCAAAATGGGGCAGATTTGAGAGGGCACCATCTTTAACGGCTTTACATACTTGATTGACGTTGACTGTTTCTATGGGACAGGAACAAGATGCAAAAGTAGCTGTCAACTCCATTCATCCTGGAGCTGTTGTCACCAACATTGCACGCTACTGGGGTTTCCTAAATGGTGAAAATATATCAGACCAACACATTTAGTTAATGGCTAAAGTTCAGTCCCCTAAATTGATTTGCATGGTTAATTCACCCAATCATTATGAACTGATTATATTATATCTGGCCCGTATGTTTGAGGTATTTTGCACTTATTGTTTGATGCAAGTATAAATGCTGTACTTTTAACCTAGTGAAGTATCCCCTTATTATATTGATAATGCCCCATTTCTTTAAATTACATCAAGAGTATTTCAAGATTTTTCTTTTAGTACACGTGCATGTTATTGACATGATGATATTTTGCTTTACAATAATTAAAATAACTATTGAATAAATTTTGTCCAAGACAATTTTCCTGTAGGATCATCCGGAATCTTATTTTAGTGTGTACATCCATCATTTCATAATTGCATTTGATTTGTATTCTTACCTGAAAACTAAACTGCCACTTTTTCTCCTTGTCTTATCTTTATAGGTCTTATTTCCACACTTGGTAAATTCGTACTTAAAGGTGTTGAACAAGTAAGTCTGGTCATGTTCTATTCCTTCAGAAACAAATGTCGATGCATTATTCTCTCCTGTATGGGAATATTTTTTTACTACTGTATGGGAAATTTGAATTTGTGCATTTGACCATTCCACTAACATTTGCATTCATAGCATTTATGTCACCAACCTAAAGCTAATAGTGTGCACTGTCCTTGTTTAGATATTATAGTTTCGATTATCTTGCCATGGCTGCAGCCTTAAGTGTGCATGGTCTTCAAGCGTTTTTTAGTTAAGCACCGCACAGAAATATTAATAATTTTGTAAGACAAAAGTTGTATATACTTAACTGCAGTTGTCATGTTAATAAAACAAAAGGTGCTGCAAACCATGAGTTATTTAATAGTCATAATCTGAGCTCTTCTTGAACAATCATATGAACCCCTCGGAAGCACTCTTTAATCCTTTTGCAGGGTGCAGCCACAGTGTGTTATCTGGCATTGCATCCTCAGGTTGCTGGAGTCACAGGCAATTACTTTGTGGATTGCAATACTGCTGAACTAAAATCTAATGCCACCGACAAGGAACTGGCCAAAAGGCTCTGGGATTTCAGTGTGAGCCTACACCGCTGATACGAAATGATACAACAAATGTGCAGTTTTATTTCTGTAAAGAGAACCATGTAAAGAAATTAAAATCGTCATGCCTCTTCACATATTTGTAAAAAAAAAATATAGGGTGCGTGTACATTAAGCACAAAAACCAGATTCCAAATGACAGAGTACTTGGTTAAATAGGGACAAAATGTTCCCCGCTATACAATAAGTAGTTTTACAAATTCTTGGAAGAAGAGTTAGAACTCGATTGTTTAATAAATCCTGGATCCATTTCATCACTGATTTCAAATTCTTGCAACTCCTGACCTAAATTTACAACTTTATGAATTACATGTTCTGTATTCTTCTATTTTTGTCTCTGAAAGTTATGGTTATTCAGGGATGACTTATCCATGATTCATGCATCTTTACTGAATTTATATGTTTTTACAGTTACTGTCAGTTGTCACTAGCTTGGGGTTTTAGAATAAGTGGAGTACGTTTTTCCATAACTATCCTACCATCACAATTGGAAAGTCAAGAACTTTTGTCTTTAAGTGGCTGTGGCTTTGAACGTGAGGCATCTCATTCAGAATCGGTGTAGTATATCCTATACTCCAATGGGACAAATTATTCTAATGGATAAGCTTGGCAAAAATAGCAAGATGCTGCAATATAAAACAGAATGGATTATGCACATAAGGGTCTATAAATAGGCGATGTGAACAATAAGTACCGCACTGCATTTTATTGTCCGATGAGCTGGGGCTGGGGCAATGTATAACACCCGAAAACAACTCCAATATTCTGGAGCATTACCATATTGTGAGAGAAAACGTAACAGAGTATGCGGAAGTAATTTTATAACAAAACATCTGTCCAAAATATTTAGAGAGGGAAGCGTGTACACACGTGCTGCTAGTCTTTTAAAACGATGCACTATCGAAACTCTTGACCCTGCGGAGGGGGAAAGTGTATGAGATTTATGAAAAACCTTAGTAAGAAAACCGCTTCAACCTTTTATTTAAATCATAATTGATTAAGCATCGATTTAATAATAGAGATATGAAAAATTACCATACTAAAACAATATATAACTTCAAGTATAATAAATGATAGATACTTCATATCATGACTATTACTATTAATGCAATAGTGGATTACAATGCATGACTTTATCCACACATCTCAAAGATGGAAGTGATGGCCACAACCATATTGATATATCTCGACGTGTGTTGATGTACCGATACTTACCGCATCAATCTGGCTACGATGTCTTCATGTGCATATGAAACATGAGAATGCAAATGCAAGATTGCAATGTAATGAACTTTATATACTTTAGTAATCAAAACTTCAGAAGCAAAGCCACAAGTGGACCATATAATACTTCGATATCAAAATAAATTTAAGATCATATGATTCATATGAGATACTAAAATTAAGTAGAGGCAATCCAAACAACAGAGTTAAAGTATGTTTACCATAACGCCACACTTACTTGCCCTTTCGGGAGATAAACATGTGAGCTAAGCAAGATCCGAAGGTGCAATACCTGTTGACAAATATATCTCAACACTAAAACAATCACACAAGCATAACCAGACTTGATTTAAAGAATTCCTATGCTCAAACCTACCGTCCTCATATAAAGGCACCCAATATTAGACATAACAACAACATTGTTGTTTTTTTCTTTTTTGTATCATTTAATTATAATGGCAAAAAATTACCAGCCTGAGACATTTGAAAGGTAACTTCAGAACCTATAACTTTTTAGTTATCTCAAACTAGAATAAAAACTATAATCATAGCCCAATTTTGAGATGAAACTTAATCTTATAGAAATTGCAGAGCATATCCACTAAAATAAACATAACTAGAGCTACAAAATTCTTATGAATATTCACTTTTACAACTTCATTGAATATTACAAAGTCCGATTCTGACGTTAGATTTGAGTAAACTTGAAGTGAACAGATTCTATACAGAATTACAAGACTGAAATACTGTCAGAATAAAACTTCAATTACTCCCTAATCTTAAATCAGATTGAGTTGTTCTTTATGTTTTTTGAAAGATCTCAAAGTCCTCTAAAACTCATATAAAGATTTAATATTTTTTTAAAGCCACTAGAACCACGAAAAACTGGCATTAATGACAACCGTGCAGATTGACTATGTGCTGAAAACAGCGACGGGGCAAAACCTTAACCCAAGCCATATCGACGGCAAGCTCTACTACACGCATTATGGGATATGGGTACCACCGGGACCACTAACAGAGGAGAGAATAGGCGGCTTGGGCCCACGCCTAACAAAGTCGTGGGCCGACCTAGAGGTTTATATGAAGATTTTTCACCGAGGAGTTGGATCGAAGCTATTGGAGCGGAAAAACGAAGCAAGGATCCAACATGACCCTAATGCTCATCAACAATTTTCTAGAAAACTATGTTTCCTCTTTCAAGATCTTAAAACTGTTGACCAAGATCGGAACAAGACGAAAGAAAATGGTTTTGATTCTATGGACAGGGACTCGAATTTTCTAGGAATGATATTTTATTAATGGTACTGCAATACCTCTTTGGTTAGGTTTAGGAGCAACATTACCCATCGATAAACTTCTTTCTTTTAAAAAAATATAGTGATTTCGGAGGTAAATGCGAAAGGGCCTCTAGCTGAGGTGGTTTGATGGTCTCAGTAGCACACGCTATGGTTAAAAAAATCCGCTCGTTTATCTGTCACCACACAGGTCCGGCCCAGGTCATAGTCGTGGTTGGTTTGGGCCCTCCTAACAGGGATAGTTGCAATGGTCACAAGCCCGGTGGGTCGTTTCACAAGGGTGACAGGCGCCTGGTAGGTCGTTTCACAAGGACGACACGCCTCTTTGTAAGGGTGGGGCAGAGGTTCGGGAGTTTGCTCGACTTGTGTGAGAAAGTCTTCTCTCTTTTACCAAAATGCTCGGGGCTGTCTTACCGTTTTTTTAATTCACGGTTAAAAGGGAAAACAGTTTGACAGGACCCGTTTATCCAAATATAGTCCAACGACAATCTTATGAAACTAGACGTGGTCTAATGCTTTGATCGGATAGTCGTCCTACATAAATTCCTAATCCACCTTCTGGAGCTTCTACTCTCTTACGTAAAGTTGCTTCGTTGTTCCTATGGGATAACTTTCTTCCTCTTCTATCCGGTATATATATCTGCTAATGCAGCTTCTTTCGGTTCAGTGGAATAAATCACCTGTACAAAATACTACAATAATATAATGCTAAAAAATAGAAAGTCTAACAATTCATATCAATAGCCAACTGGTCATCATTTTGATCATGCTGCAGGTGACAGACTAAATTGTATGACTAACAGACTAACTGTACCGCTTTTAGTGTATGTATAGTAATTGTGCTAATACTATGAACCAGATAAAAATCTACATGACCTTTGGTGTTGTTCCATACAGACTGCAACTATATCTAAATATAAAACCTGAACTGATCTACACAATGGAAACAGAAACTAAAGATTCAAAGAACCGTGGTTATCAAAAGTTAAACACTCCTACTCCTAAGGTATGATCAACAATGTGGTTTATTCTCCTGTTGAACAGATATTGGACAAATGCCAGCTTGGTGATATAGTTCGGAAGAGCCCAAAGAAGCTTGACTGCACAGGTAATGCAGCTTCTTTTGGTTCAGTGGAAAATGTAACAGAAGTGTTATTGTGTTGCGTTAATGTTGGTATCACATTGAAATGATGAAGCAAGTTTTCACTTGCAGTTGTAGAGAATGGGGAAAACTGGAGTGTCGGACAGAGGCAGTTGTTTTGCCTTGGAAGGGTTCTCCTAAAGAGGAGCAATGTTCTCAAGCTCGATGAGGCAACTGCTTCAGTTGACTCGGCCACTGATGCAGTTATACAGGAAACTATTCGTAAGGAGTTCAGCGATTGCACGGTGCTGACAATAGCACACAGGATTCACACTGTCATCGACAATGACCTCATCCTTGTTTTCAGTGACGGTAAATCACACATCTATGCTGAATGCATAAACGTTCTATCGAATACATGCTACTAGCCCTTGCTTTCATGATCGATTACTACATGCATAATCTTCTACTTATGTGCAGGAAGAATAATAGAATACGACACACCATCAAGACTACTGGAGAACAAGAACTCCGAATTCTCCAGACTCATCAAGGAATACTCAAGGCGATCCAAGAGCTTCAATAGCAAAGTGTGAAACCGATCTGTGGCAAAGACAGGACTGTGCCAAACAAGAACGCCACATACTACAGAATGGCAACGCCAAGTAGAACTAGGAAGCTAGGCCCCTCAACAACACATATGAGATTTACAGTGGATGCTGGACGGGTGTGCGGCTAGCTCTTAGATTCACCCGATCCACAAATGTCAAGCAATGTCTAGTGTATACCATGAGGTGCATGCAACTGGCACAAGATTACAATAAAACTGTCTGCAGAAGCAGCCCAGCAGTTCCATGCAAAATGTGTGCAAGGGAACACAAATTTGGCGGATCGTTCGACAGGCAACAACGCAATGTAGGTAGGATGATAACCTTTATTTCCCAAGTAAACTTTCGCTCGCGACAACGCGGCGGCCGTCAGGTCGGCATTACGTCGAGCAGGTGGCGCCCGCTCGGGGGCTGCGAGAAAGGCGTACCTGTCTCTGCAAAAGGTTTGTCGTGGCGATGCTTACCAGCTCCTGTATCTGCTGGGCTTTCGATGGCGAGTGCAGCTCCGTGGCGGCGGCATATAGATTCCCTAGATCCTCCTATCCTTTATTGAGATGAAATGTTTCTCGTGTCAGAAAACAAAAGAGAGAACTCGTTAAGAATACAATCAGCCAAGAAATTATCACTTCTAAGTTTCTAACTTACGAACTGTATCACCAAGCTGGCATTTGTCCAATATCTGTTCAACAGGAGAATAAACCACATTGTTGATCATACCTTAGGAGTAGGAGTGTTTAACTTTTGATAACCACGGTTCTTTGAATCTTTAGTTTCTGTTTCCATTGTGTAGATCAGTTCAGGTTTTATATTTAGATATAGTTGCAGTCTGTATGGAACAACACCAAAGGTCATGTAGATTTTTATCTGGTTCATAGTATTAGCACAATTACTATACATACACTAAAAGCGGTACAGTTAGTCTGTTAGTCATACAATTTAGTCTGTCACCTGCAGCATGATCAAAATGATGACCAGTTGGCTATTGATATGAATTGTTAGACTTTCTATTTTTTAGCATTATATTATTGTAGTATTTTGTACAGGTGATTAATTTACCTTCCATACACGTTGATCGGAGTATTCATTCAGTGGATCCAGATTTCCTCTCACTGTCCCCTCAAACATGGTTGGATCTTGGGGGATGATGCTAAGTCTGCCTCTTAAGTCATGAAGCCCAATTCTGGAGATATCAATACTGTCAATTTCTATTGTTCCCTCCCTTGCTTCAACTACCCGGAATAGTGCTTGAATCAAAGTAGACTTTCCACTACCAAACAGCTACGGCTCTGGTACCACTGTTGGGTAACGATGGAGGCTACGCTAGCTCACACAAAACTCGTTCACCCAAAATTAGGAACAGCAGCAGTTATAGATCACAGATTGTTACGACTTGACGCGCAGTTGCAGCGGAAACCTTCCCCTGGTAATGGGCTTCACAACATTTGTGGCCCATTAAGACTAGTGGATCGAATCCAGTTGTCTCTTGGGCATATTTCCAACACCTAGCATCCACTGTATCACGGAACGATCCTTTCTGCACCTTGTCAAGCACCCAATCAACCAACATGACCTGACTATCTTGCGTGTTTTGGTGATTGACAGGCCTTTGACCACAGGTGACCTCAAGGATGAACATACCAAAGGCAAAAACATCTGTAGGAGGAGTGGCATTTCCGCTGCGTGCTAGCTCTGGAGCAAGGTAACCTATGGTGCCAACCACATGTGTAGTTTGTGGCTCGACACCATGGTCATACAGCCTTGCAAGGCCAAAATCACCCAATCGTCCATTCATCCCATCATCAAGGAGAAGATTGCTTGCCTTGATGTCTCGGTGAACAACCACCTTCTCCCACTCCTCATGGAGATACAGCAGCCCAGATGCAATTCCCTTGATGATCTGAAACCTTTGAGTCCAACTCAACACAAAGTTAACCTCTTTGCTATTATGAAGATATTTATCCAAGCTTCCATTGGGCATGTACTCATATACTAAGATGAGCTCACCTTTGCGCCGGCAATAGCCAAGCAACTGGACGAGATTACGGTTCTGAAGACATCCTATGCTGACAATCTCTGCTATGAATTCCTTCATGCCTTGCTTGGAGTCATGCGACACCCTCTTCACGGCTATCTCCAATCTTGATCTCGGGAGCACCCCTTTGTACACTCTGCCAAATCCTCCAACTCCAAGAAGATTTTTGTTCTCAAATTCCCCCGTCGCATGGAACAAATCTTTGTATGAGAAGCGGTGTGGACCAAACTCCAACTCCCAGTCGTCTCGGACCTCCGCATACTTGAAATGCCTCCGCACGACCAAGAAAGCAATGGTTCCCAATGACAGGAGAAATGTTGTAGTTCCTATGGGCAGGACTACCTCTAACACCCAAGATCGCCGACCCTTTAGATGATGTTGTGGAAGCTTTGGAAGCATGGTTACATTAATGGATGGAGCAGGGTTGTTCATGGCGAAGCTCCAGCCAAGAACATAGTGTTGTGTGTTGATCTTGCCTGTTGATGATGAGAAGCCGATGTACGCCACATCGGTGAGCACATCTGAGAGGTTGTAGATGGCTGACACTGTTGATCTCCTAGGTTTGATCATAGCTAGAGGAGCCATGGTGACGTCAATCTGTGTCTTCTCTCTATCATACTCCACCCACACCTGCATCACCTCTTGGCTACTGAGAGTCAAGTTCTCAAAGGTTCCATTCTGATCATGGCGTTCTTGCACGGACCGTCCGCCGTTATCGCTACCGTCAATATACCTAAATTCGATCCGACCAATCACATTGATCTATATTTCACCATGCCTGGGTTTACGTGTATCACTTAACTCCGGTGGCGGAATTCCGACCGGTAGGAGTAATTCGTTACACTACCATCATAGTGGAGATCACAAACCGATCAGAGACTAATCTACATCCAAGCATATCTCTATATGCATATATCCGAATCTATAACGAAACAGCTACGGCTCTGGTACCACTGTTGGGTAACGATGGAGGCTACGCTAGCTCACACAAAACTCGTTCACCCAAAATTAGGAACAGCAGCAGTTATAGATCACAGATTGTTACCACTTGACGCGCAGTTGCAGCGGAAGCCGTCTCGATGTAGACGAACGCGTCGAAGTGGCAGTGCAGTGCAGTTGCTTACGTCCGTCTGGTCCTGCACGTGCGGTTCGTCCTTGTGCTCCAAGCGCAGCACCTCCGAGGTATCCACACGTACGAGGATTGAAACGTCGCGCACCGGACTGCTAGGTCCGCGAGCACGATGGGGAGAAAAGCAACTATTGCTTGGAAGTCGTGTCTTTTTCAGGAGGGGTTTGGTCTCTATTTATTTGGATGAAATTCTCCACACCATGTTCCATTAGCAATATGGGACTAATAAATAAAGCACCCCTTCCCCTGGTAATGGGCTTCACAACATTTGTGGCCCATTAAGACTAGTGGATCGAATCCAGTTGTCTCTTGGGCATATTCCCAACAATCTCCCACTTGCACTAGAGACAATCTCATAAGCAAGTTTTCAGTGTTCCAAACCTCTTAAGTGTGTGACCCTATGGGTTCACGTACACATAGACATGGTTCGAGTACTCCTACTCGTTCCAATAGTTGATAGCGGCCTCTAGCAAGACGTGTCAACTCCCATGAATACGTAAAGATCATATCAGACGAACCACCACAACATCACGTACAAGCTATTCCCTTTGCCTCACGATATTTGGTCTAACTCCAAGTAAGACCTCCCTTTCTCGAATCTGTGAGTCGGATCCTTCAAGAGGTTAACACTTAACCTAGCACGGCCATGCATTTCTTGATCCGATCACTCGAGGGGCCCAGAGATATCTCTCTCGTATAGAGAGGGGCAAATCCCATCTTGATTGACCATGCCTCACAGCATGCTTCTTGACAAACCCGAAAACCACCTTTATAACTACCCAGTTACGGTGCAGCGTTTGGTAGTCCCTAAGTAGGTCAATTCACATCTTGAGTACATACGACAATCTCAGGTCTAAGGACAAAGCATACGCGTTGTGAAGAAGAGATAAACAAGTCTCAAACTGGGTCAGTCCAGCCCCATGTCATACATGTGCCCACATTATTAGTTTGACATCTCCATGTCCATGACTTGTGAAACATAGTCATCAACTAATACATGTGCTAATCAAATTAGGGACAATCCTTTTGAATAACCATACAAGTATTGAGTTTCACAGACAATTCACATAATTGCTAATCATATACAAGTTGCCTTTCATGGATATTCAATAAATAAACAATATGTCATAGATACAAAACATTGTCCACTCACACTGGAGCTAATCTAAATGATATCTAATACCCATAGCTCTCGTGTGTGATTCATGTTTAGGCCGTGGAAGAGCCTTTGTCAAAGGATCAGCAATATTCAAATCCGTATGTATTTTGCATATCTTTATCTCACCACGTCTAACGAACTCTCGAATGAGGTGAAACTTCCGCAGTACATGTTTGTTTTTCTGGTGATTCCTCGGCTCCTTAGCCTGTGCAATTGCCCCATTGTTGTCACAGTAGAGTTCCAATGGGCTAGATGCATTGGGAAACACACCAAGCTCAATGAGAAACTTCCTCATCCAAACACCTTCCTTCGCCGCTTCCGAAGCTGCGATGTACTCTGCTTCCGTTGTAGAATCAGCCACAGTATCTTGCTTAGAACTTTTCCAGCTTACAGCACCACCGTTTATTGTGAACACAAATCCTGATTGCGACTTTGAATCGTCTGGATCAGTTTGGAAACTAGCATCAGTGTAACCCTTTACAATGAGCTCTTCCTCACCTCCATAGACTAGGAACACATCTTTAGTCCTTCTAAAGTACTTAAGAATGTTTTTCACCGCTGTCCAGTGACTTTCACCTGGATTAGTCTGGTGTCTGCTCGTAACACTTAGAGCATATGAGACATCTGGACGAGTACTTATCATGGCGTACATGATGGATCCAATTGCTGAAGCATAAGGAACCTTACTCATGCGCTCCCGCTCATCAGTCGTCGTAGGACACTGAGTCTTGCTGAGGTGTATGCCATGTGACATAGGCAAGAACCCTTTCTTGGACTGTTCCATGCTGAACCGATTCAGCACCTTGTCAATATAAGTATCTTGACTTAATCCTATAAGCCTCCTTGATCTATCCCTATAGATCCTTATGCCCAGAATGTATGCAGCTTCCCCTAAGTCCTTCATAGAAAAACTATTTTTCAGCGAAGTCTTAACGGATTCTAGCATAGGAATATCATTCTCAATCAACAATATGTCATCCACATACAAGATTAGAAATACAACAGAGCTCCCACTTTCCTTCTTGTAAACACAAGCCTCTTCTTCATTCTGCCGGAAGTCAAACCCTTTGACTACCTCATCAAAACGAAGGTTCCAACTCCGAGATGCTTGCTTTAATCCATAGATTGATTTCTGAAGCTTGCAAATTTTTTCAGCATTAGTTGGATTGACAAAACCTTCTGGTTGTATCATGTATACATTCTCCTCTAGGTTCCCATTGAGGAAAGCTGTGATGTAGACGAACGCGTCGAAGTGGCAGTGCAGTGCAGTTGCTTACGTCCGTCTGGTCCTGCACGTGCGGTTCGTCCTTGTGCTCCAAGCGCAGCACCTCCGAGGTATCCACACGTACGAGGATTGAAACGTCGCGCACCGGACTGCTAGGTCCGCGAGCACGATGGGGAGAAAAGCAACTATTGCTTGGAAGTCATGTCTTTTTCAGGAGGGGTTTGGTCTCTATTTATTTGGATGAAATTCTCCACACCATGTTCCATTGGCAATATGGGACTAATAAATAAAGCACCCCTTCCCCTGTTAATGGGCTTCACAACATTTGTGGCCCATTAAGACTAGTGGATCGAATCCAGTTGTCTCTTGGGCATATTCCCAACACCAGTACGTCCTACAATCCCCACCTTCTTCCTTCCTGGAATTATACAAGATATGTTTCTCAAAACAGATGGAAGATGCCCTGCATATCGAACCTGTTCAAGTGAAAGGACATGTTAATCATTTGCGAAAGTGCCGGTATTCAAGAGAAGCACAGAAATCATACTTTTGTTAGAGAAATACTTAATTCGAGAAAACAAAGTCACAGATGCATGATTGTGGTTCTATGCCTGTACAGTTGTCACTCTCTTCTATTTCTTCCTGTTTTGCAAGAAAAAACTTCACGATACTGCTCCTTTTTCTCTCTTGATTTTTATTTGCATGTACACTTATTCTCCACTTTGGTGTATCCAATTATGTTTTATGAAGGAACTATTTATGTGTAGATGTTTCAGGTTTTAAATCATCTTAAGACTGGAGTTCATTTTAACTTTTTTATAATTAAGATTATATTATGATTGTCCTATTGAAATCATGGTGGGTCATAACACATATCTGGGCCCACACATACCTCCAAGCATCGTATACCGATAGCTCCCATTTCTGGCCAGCTGTTTGTGGGGCGACAAGCATCTACTGCTAGTGGAGCCTCACTAGGGATCCTTGAGTACTGCAGTATTCTTTCAACTGATATCATTTTGTTCTCTGTGTTGCAGATGTTCCAAATTATGGATGCCAACTGTGAGTTGAGGTTCAGTGCATAAGTCACAGCAAGTCCAGCAAAACCTGTATATATAGTATATTAGTTTGACTACTGCCATATAGTGGTAAGTTTATGCTTCTATAATCAGAAAGAGAACTTCGGTAATTTTGAACATGCTTGGATTTATGAAACCTTCAGGAAGGCTGACTAGCAGAGTCAAAGAGAAGGCAAATACAAAGGTCGATAGCATGTTCAGCCTGAAAGAGAGCCACTCCATCGAAGAAATGTTGTGGAACCATGGTCGGGAGTGGTTGTTGACAAGAGTGAGGTTTGCTTTTCTGAAACGGTCTTATTGTCCATATGCTCGAATACTTGATGCTCCTGAAAGTGATTCTGCAAAATGGTGTAGGATTGGAGCCCTCTGAATCTGCGACAAACGAGCCAGCTCTCTTGCTGTTGGTATGTAGTACCACTGCACATCGTATAGATAACTATTTAGGAACCTACCAATAAACTAAATAGGCTTGTCAAAAGTTCATACCTGATACAGAAAACAGACCACCATCACTGGAATGAAGATGGCGAAAACTGGCCATGCAACCTGGGACATAACACCAATGGTACCCAGTAGTTTTATGCTAGAAAATACGCACCGACCAAGTTTGATAGCTATTTCAAGATCTAGAACACTTTGATCATTGGAGACCTATAACCAGATAATATACCAATGTTATTTTAGAGGTGTGTTCCCATTCCATGAAATATGAAATTATGAACTATGAAGGTAGCCTTGAAATTACATCAGCACTAACCCTGTTCAGAATTCTGCCAGTTGGTGTGGAATCGAAGAAGGACATAGGGGCATGCATGATACAATGGAGCATGTTCCTGAAGAACTTTTCTGATGTTAGTAGACCAACTAGTGATACAAGCAAGGAACGAGCCAAGACACACAGTGCACATCCCACGGATAGTGCTATGTATACAAAGAAAAGGAGGCCTAATCCAACTCTTGAGGTTGTTGTAGAAGTTGGGGGAGATGCCCATGCCATCCAATAGTTGCTTGCTACTTGAAATATTTGGAAGAATAATTGTGCACCGATTGTTATTGGCACTAAGGCACCACCATGAACTGCCCTCAGGTATGCCCAGTAAACCTTCATGCCAATGCCACCCTTTTCTCTTTCTTCATCTTGTGTTAATCTTCCCTTCTGATTGGTATCTTCTGATATATCATGTGCAGATTCTTGCTTTGTCATACTCTGAAATTTGTTGTCCATTTCATTTTCTGTCTCAAACTCATTGTCACTTTCTCCTGAATTGGTGTTACTATTTGATAATGTTCTGCTGGAACTCTCAGCATTATTGACATACTCAAGGGCATGGCTATGAGCTCCTACTATTGTGTCAAATCCTACATTCTTTTGAAGGAGCTCATCAAATTTTCCTTTCTGAACGATTTTCCCATCCTGCATCACCTATTATTTTGTATTCATTTGGTTATTTACTTAGAATACTTACCTACTGGAAGCGATTACATAACCAAAGAGTATCTTAAGGCCCCGTTTGTTTCAGCTTATTTCTGATTTTCAAGGCTCGATTTTGAGAAATCCAAAAGTCAGATGACTCCCATAATCCATAATCCATAATCCAGCTTGATGGATTATGGATTCTGGATTATGGATTATGGGAGTCATGTGATTTTTAGATTCTCCATAATCGAGCATTCAAAATCAGCCATAAGCTGAAACAAACAGGGCCATATACATACCAATATAAGATCTGCAGCAGGAAGAAATTCAACTTGGTGGGTCACGTAAATTATTGTTTTGTCTTTAAGAATACCCATTAGGCAATACTGCACAATGCAATTATTTCAATCACTTAGGATACTGCCTCAGTGGTCTTGCCAAAAGATAATAAAAGAAATCAAATAGAGAAGTAGTTAAAAGTATCTATGCTGAAACAGCTAAATTATTGAACTAACATCTCAATGACTACATAGTTAATCATTCATTGGTTCTGATTTTATCACAAGTAACTAAGAACCTTGAAAAGGTGGCTTCCAGTGTGAGCATCTACGGCGCTGAAAGGATCATCAAAGAGGTACATATCTGCTTCCTCATATGCCGACCTGGCAATCTGAATTCGCTGCTTCTGTCCACCACTCATGTTAATTCCTCTTTCTCCAATCTCTGTCAAATCACCATTTGCAAACAGCTCAAGGTCTTTTGTCAATGCACAAGCTTGTATTATCTTTTCATACTTCTCCTTGTCATATGGATTCCCAAACAAAATATTGTCCCTAATATTACCAGAAAGGATCCAGGCAGTTTGTGGAACATATGCTTTTCTCCCGCTGACCCTCACTGTCCCTGCCAACTTTGGCATCTCTCCCAGTATGCATGACAAAAGGCTGGATTTCCCAGAGCCAACCATTCCACATATTGCTATTTTCACCCCCCTCTTAACTTTTAGCTCTATACCACTTAGAGTTGGATATATGTTCTCAAGTTCCCAACTAAATGTTCCATGGTCAATTTCCACATCGTAGTCTGTGTCACTTCTTTGTACTTCTGTAACTTCATCTGGTTTCAATTCCTCCTCACAAAGATACTTTGCTACTCTATCAGCTGAAACTTTTCCTTGTGCAAACACTGAAAGCAAGTCGGGAAGTTGGAAGATAGGATCCTGTAGCATCTGGAATGTTGCAAGAGCAGATAAAACAGTTCCTGCTGTCAGAGGAATCCCCATCAATATACATGAGCCGAATGTTATGGAGGATACGAAACCAGGGGAAGCCCAAAATATGAATTGTGTTACAGCTGACAGTCTTGAAGATTTCCACAACCAATTGTACTCAACACTTCGTAAAGTTTCTAGCTTTGCAAGGTACTTCATGTCCCAGGCTTGAAGCTTAAGTATTTTCATGCTTCTAAGAACTTCTGTTGTTGCTTTCATTCTGTTGTCTTTAGCATTCATGATCTTGCCTTGCAACCTTTTCTGCATTCTTGTTAGTGGAATGTTGCAAGACATTATTGCCAGAGTTGCTGCTAAGCCAGACCAGGCTGCAACCCCTAGGTTTTGATAAAGAATATAGACTGCTAAAGAAAGCTGTATGGGTAACATCCAAATGTAGTTTGCATACCATATAACATCTGATATCCTTTGTATATCTACACTCATGTAGTTTATGATCTCTCCACTTGTATGTTTTTTCCTTGAACTGCAAGACAAGGAGAGCCCCTTTTGATAGACATGGGATATCAAAGCAGCTCGTAGCTGCATCCCCAGCTGTCGAGCCCCAAAAATCCACTGCCTCTGAGCTATGGTTTCAACGACTTTGGCACTGAGAAAAGCAGCTGCAAGAAGGTACCCTTTTTTAAGTCCATACTGCATATCTCCTCCAAGGAATTGCACCAAGTCATTGATCAGTGATGGCCCAATAAAGGTTGCAGTCGCATTCAGAGCTGCGAATCCTGCATTAATGATTACCTTTCTTCTGATTAGAAGAAACATTGCCCTATAGACTGATGAAGTAGTTAAACCATTACCACGTTCAACATTTGCTATGATTTTTTCGAAGGTGTCAGATAGGAATTCTGCAGAGTCCTTCACATGAACATCTGGCATATCATTTTCCTCTAGAGGTCTCTTGTATCCAATAGCAAAGACAGGGTTCATCCAAGAGAATGTTACAAGTTCTAGAAGGCTTGCTCTTCCATACAGACACTGCCTTTTGGTTTCTGACTGCTGTCCAGTTGTTGGACTCAGAAGTGGTTCTGTTAAGCTTCTACCAATGAAGGTAATTCCTGTGTTTCCTCTAACTGACATGGAAAAGATAAGTGCTCGTAACAAGTGCAAGTAGGTCAGTACAGTTCGTTAATCCTATATTTTCATGATATGATAAAATGGACCTGAGATCAAATACCATGATAGTAACATACTGCATAAAGCTAAATATCCACCATGCTCGGATTATCCATGGAAGTTTTCCAGATTTCATATTCTTGAAAGTGAATACTGCAAGTGACAGTATTGTCCAGGATAGCACCTGTAAACCTTCATCTAGTAGAAAATATGGATATTTGCAGTCACTTACTCCCCTTCTCAAATGAATCAACACTATCTTCAGAACATGAGTTACTAATATATATAAGCAACAAGCTAAGCTTGCTTGATATGGGACACTCAGCTTCAAGTCAACATGCTTCTGTTCCTGAGACAAATGATTATTGCTTTCAGAACTTGTAGGCTCCAACTTCTGCCTGCACCATCTGATTTTCCTGAAGAGAAATCCAGCCAGTATGCCAGTGACAAAAAATAGATGTATCATTGTAAAAGTGTCCATCCAGAAGCAAGGTGAATATATATCTGGCCACCCTTGTAAGTGTTGCAATACTGTGGGTACTGTAATTGGGTTGAAATTTGTTGTGTTAAAACCAAATGCATTGTAACATCATTCTTTTATGAAAACAATGCAGGATTTATGAATATGCATCAACGAAGAAACGGCTAACTAGTTTGGTATTAATTTTGTATCCTGAAGAAATAAACCGAAAAACAATTGACTTCCACAACAGGATAAATATATGATGGACATCCGTGCCTATTGAGAATCAAACTTATCATCTAAATTGTGAGAATTATTGTGAGTATAGAAAGCTTAATTTTCTGCACATATTTCAACAACCTTAGAATGTGACAGCCTTTCTCTATCTCTTCTATTGTTAAAATAAACTCTCTCAGAGGTTGTCTATATGCTCGTGCAGTCGGGCATGCGCACAAATAATGAGGTTGGCTTTCTCTTGTGTACCATGGAAATGCACCAACGTCTTGTCTTATGAAATTACTGTTTCAGTCTCTTCTAATGTTGCTTCAGATGTTAAAGAACCAGGAATACATAAAGGCAAAGACGTCGGCGAAGGAAAGCCATGAAGTGAAATGAAGTCAAGAAATGATCCGAGAGGAGGCGAATGAACATACACATGAGCCTATCATCTCCATATAAGGTTAAGGGATTAATTGGGTCTTACCTGAAGAATCATGGAGCAGGACCCTGTGAAGAAACAGGGCTTGAAACATCCTAGGAATCCTTGCAAGAAGAGGAAACTGCAGGCTTCCCCCTCCCATGGCACCTGGGAGACGAAGGGAGATGCTGGGGAGAAGGTGATGCGTAATACGGCTATATGTCTGTGGTCTTTTAAAAAAATTATGTAGTAGAGGTGGTTAGGGCACACTTACTGAGACCACTGACAGAGCAATTTTGGTGTGTTAAGTAGCACAGTGAGTCAGAGATCGATTAAAAATATCACTTTACCTCGAATTTGTATATCGTGGGGCTGGGGGTGTTATCACAAGGATCTAACAGAATGCAAGCTTATTATGTGATCTTCGTTAGTTTGGTTTCGCCAAGTCTTGCGGTTGGCCAAAATGTTAGGAAGCTTGGTTACCCGATCTTCTTTGGTATTACTCCGCAGGATTACTATTTTTGTCCAGCAGAATTAATATTCAAGCTAACTTCTTCTATTTTCCTTCTCGTCTAAATAAGTGCCTGGTATCATGCCAAATCACATTTGGAATTTTGTCCGACTATTTATTTTGTGGATCCAGTAAAGGAAACAACTTAATTTTCTACAGACAAATGCATGTGTTCGGACAACTTAATTTAATTTGTATCCTTCTCATCCTAAACCAGTTGGACAAGCTTAATTAACCGACAAGTCTCACTCTCACGTGTCTGGATGCTGGAACAAAGGAGTCCGACGCACGGCTGTCCAAAATCTGTGTGTCGTCAGTCGTCACGTCGTCAGATAGCTAAAGAAAGCAAACTTAATTAGGTGCAGCCGTGCGTCGAAATTAGGTGCACTGGCGAATACAGACAAGCGAAAAGGACGAAATTAGGTGCACTGACGAGCGATGAGGGCTAAACGACTGTTATCTCTGCAAGCGTGCAGAAAAAAAAGAAACGGATATTTGTTTTGTTGTTCCATGTCTCTTTGATTATCTTAGGCCTAAATTATGGAATTTTTGGTTGAAGAGACACGCTAAAATTTGGTTTGGTACCCGCAAAAAAATTTTGGTTTGGTAGCCCATGTCTCTTTAATTATAGGGTGCGTTTAATTTGGTGCCAAGCGCTATCGGAATGAGGGGCTTTGAGGTGTGCCCTAGGCACACGGTAAAGCTATAATGCACACGGCGGCTACCGATGGCAAAGCCCTCTCGACGACCAGATAGACGGAAAGGGAGCTTTGTCATGTGCCTTTTATTGGGTAGAGAGTTACCGTATGTTTTCTAGCGAACACGGCAAAAAAAAAACAACTGACGGCTATGAACGGTGGACGACAACTTTGCCGTATGCCCTAGCCGTGGCACACGGAAAAGTTTAAAGATTGCAAAGCTTGAAGCTGTGTGCCAGGCAGACCACAACTTTATTTTAGACAAAGTTTGTCGTGTGTCTAGAGCAAAGCATAACGGCCGTCAGCTGGGTTTGACGTCCCGCGCACATGTTAAAAGATTGTCGTGTCAATGTTCGTGGGCACACGGTAAATATGCTATTTATCGTGTGTTTTGTCTTTACCGTGTGCTTTATTTATAGCACACGACAAAGAGGTTGTTTGTCGTGTGACCGATAAATTGCACATGGCAAAGTTTTAGGCACACGGTAAATTACAAGTTTCCGGTAGTGAAGCTAACCAAACCAAAATTTAGCTGTTTTTGTCACTTTTGGCCACCATTTAGTTCAATGCCAAAATTTGGCTAGGTAGGATTTTCTTTTGTCAGAGTTTATTTTGGTGGCTAAATTGAGCTGGTCAAATCCATGGCCCTGCCAAAATTTGTCTTGTTTAAGAGCAACTCTAGCGATAGCCTTTAAATTAGACCCTCTAAATGTAAATTAGAGTTGCCTCTATTTTCTAAGGGCCACAAAATTTTCAATAGCTCAGGTAATAGCCTTTATAAAAGAGGGCTCTCCGTGGACCCTAGTAATGAAGGTGGAGGGGTAGATTCGAAGCCATATCCAAAATAAAAGAGCCAAGTAGATGATCTTTAAGAGTGCAATGTTTTAATTTAGCCCTCTAAATTTGATAAAGGGCTGTTTAGAGAGTCTGCTGGAATTGCTTTAGAAGGTGGCACAAATAAAAAATATCTATTTTTCTATTTTTTTTAGTAATGCTGTAAACAATTGGCACGGGCTTGGCTAAAAACTCGTGGGCTGCCCCAAACTTAGTATGTAAACTAGATGCATGCCCAATTTGCTAGACATATCACTAGTAATATCTCCTGGCGTAGGGATATTATTCGGAATAAACCTCGGTGATGTGAAATAACCTACTTCCACGTATCACCTGTATTGTCTTAAGCAATGATAAAGATGAATTTCGTTGAAACTTAACTCATAATGGCGAGTTTTTTTGTGAAATCTCATTATTTGGCATTGATCCATAAAGATATCCCCAATATCAACAAACGGCTCTGAAAGTTAAAAGCCCATTTGAAAGTTAAAATCTTTATGTGGTACCTTCGTAAAGAGGTTATTTTAACAAAGGACAATCTATCTAGGTGCAACTGGCAGGGTAGCCAACAATGTTATTTTTGTCACAAGAAAGAGACAATTAAACACCTATTCTTTGAATGTCGGTTAGCTCCTATGGTTTGGACATAATACACGCGGCTTGTGGTCTTTCTCAACCCCGTAGTGCGAGAAATATATTTGGCATGTGGTTAACGGGGACTAATTTGGACCTGAAACCTCTAGTGTTACTTGGAGCAACAGCTACATTATGGTCATTGTGGTTGTGCAAAAATACATTAATATTTGAAAACAAACAAACTTCATTTTTTAGGTTATCATATCTATTACACACTATCTTCATACATTGGCTATTCTCCAGAAGTCTGCTACACAAGGCTTGGTTGTAGCGGCATCTCGGTGCTTGGTGCAAACGGACAAGGACACTTTTACCTGGACACATGGGTGGCGGTCTAGTTTTTGGATTGATAATCATTAGCGTGTCTGCTCTTTTTTTTTTGCTTTATTTTAGCCGTGTGCCACCAGGCAGAGGCTAGGAGATCTTCAAATGTGATTGTATCATCTTGATGTAATGCTACTTAAAATTAATAAGCTTCCCATTTTGAAAAAGTTGCTAGATATGGTCGAAAATAGCCAGTAAGCTATGGGCATGGATCAAAATATGCTCGAAGCTTTGTGTTTTTTATTTTTTGACGGGAACGGTAGGGAAGACCCTTACCTCTTTTTTTATATATATAGAAAGGAATATATACAGAGTATATACAAAGAGAGACCTCAGGTCAAAGAAGAGAGAAACTAATCTTACAGATTATTACTCGACCAGACGTTGAGGAGGTCTCTGATCTTTGGTCTCGCTCTAAGAGTGACCAAATGCAGCTGCTCTTGAAAATTGTGTCGCCACCATGCAAATGAAACTGAACCACCATCAAAGATAATATTATTCCTGTGATTCCATATTGCACAGCACGCCACCATGATTAACTCTCTGAAAATAGTAGAAGCGAAAGCTTGTCGTGCATTGGTAACCATGTCTAGCATGGGGACAGTAGTATCTGAAGCGTCCCCTCAAATGAGAAGACTTAATATGATTGCAAATGCCAGTCCCAGGAGGCTGGTTCACATTATTACAACAGATAGATAGTTCAGTACTTAAACAACTCTACGCGGACGGGGGCAAGACAGTGCCACCAGAAACAACACGAAAGCTAACCAGAAACAACACGAAAGCTAAACTCCAGATGAAGATGTTGAGGTGGTAGATGTCTTCATCCGAGCAACGCGCCATACGGAACTTCTGCGGAAGGGCCCCTAACTCCACAGGCTGGGTTGGGAAGCAGCACGTAACCCCTACTCGTCTTCCGGCACAAAGTCCGAGTCTTCCACTGTACGAATTAAGCAAGGGTGAGTACACAACCTACTCAGCAAGCTCATATACACCCACGGAGGGGTCAAAACAGTAGAATGCATGGAATAATTCAAGAATAAGTCTAGGTTTTATTTTGCAGTAAAAGCTATGTTTTCATATGCAAGGGTTTGATTTTCAGAAAGGGTTTTCCAAAAAAAGGGGGTTCTTCCACGGATCATGAATAAGTATATCATCAACTTGGCTCACGAGGAAAACCAAGCTCCATTTTTAATGGTACCGGATTTCCCATCCGTCATAGCCTCGGCATAAAGCCAACATTTTCCAAACAACTCACACAGTTGGATTAAACAAAAAGGACTCATGAAGTGACCAAGCCATAACTCGCCCAATACCGTGGACACGGCTACACGGATAGATTCTGACTCTGCATAAACAACCACAAGTAGGCTATCACAACATAAACACCTGGTGTCAGTGCAGCTCCTAGCAAAGTCATTACCCAGCATAGTTAAACTGACTAGTTGCCACAGAATGACCAGGGGGCTAGCAACCTCACATAGACAGTTCTACCCAAGGACTACTTTCACACAGTCGGTATCCCGGCTCCATGACCTTCTCTTTCACATAGCTCATTGGCAACTAACAATCTAACCAGTGGGGGTTTATGCTAAGCCGTTGCCACATACAACGGTCGAGTGGGGGTACTAAAAGTTGGGTTAGGAAAGATGACACAACTACCCTCCTTTAGGTTTATTCCAAAAACATGGGCACTTCCACTAGCTCATTCCTACAGAACTGAGCATCACCTTCTCGTGTCTCACACAGATCGCACCGTTTGCCCAAACACACAGCTATGGCATCTTCCCCTTGCTCATTCACACAGTTCTGAGCTTCACCTTGGTGCATCATACTTATAGCACCATCTGCCACAACAGTTTTCTCTTAGTTTTTCAAAAACACATTTCCATTTTCAAGGTACCACACCTTTATTTGTAAACATAGTGTAGTTGAAAAGTAACCGGGTCCTAAGTGTCACTAGCAGTGATTAATGTTTAAACAGAGCAACATCATATTCAACATTAATCTAGGTTTGCAAGGAATAGTCATCACAATCAAGGGGTGGCTAACCAATCAGGGTTTAGCAATAAAAACATGCAGGTTTTATAAAACATAGGCCAATAGGTTGTGGTTATAAAACTGGGACATCAATATGCATCAAAGGGTGCATAAGAACTTGCCGTGCTCAAAACCCTCGGGGGATTCCTGCCCGGGGTACTGGCCTTCGGGCTCTTGCTCGAAGTACTGCTCGAGGTACTGTTCGTCCTCGGGCTCCTCCTCGTTCACTCCGTGGTCTACGGCACACACAACAAGCATACAAACAATCAAACAAGGAAAAAGGATTTTATTTGCCGAGCTCGAACAGGGAGTGAAAGGAAAACGAGGAAGAAGGGATTATTTCTAGGATTAATTTGGATAGCGGTGTTGGAAATATTGTGGGAAAGTGCCTGGTGAAATTTGGGGTCAAATGGGATTAAAATGACGCATGAAATGATGCGTCATTTGATTATGTGGGTATTTAAAAAGAGGAAGGATTTGTTTGGAAGCTTTCCAAAAATCCAAGGGCTTAATTATAAAAGTGCAGGGATATATTTGTAGTATTTTTGGGTGCTGGAGGGAGTCATTTGTGAATGTATAAAAGTTGATGGACTGGGGATCTAACTGTAAATAGAGGAAAGCTCAGGGGGGCTCTGATGGATGGGGCAGAGAGAAGGTGAATAGGGCATTTGGACTGCGGGTTGGAATATGGAAAAGGGCAGGGAGTTTTCATAACTTGGTCACCTCCTTCGTTTAGAACAGAGGGGGCGACCGGCGGCCGGCGACTGGGGCGGCGATGGTGGACGGGAACCCGAGGGAGAGAGAGAGAGGAGGCCATGACGAGCTCACCAAGGTGCTCACCGTGGGCTGTAGTGGCTTGTGGCGGCGGCTCGTCGGAAGGGGATAAACTGCGGCGGTGGCATGTGTGGCGGCAGCGAGGGGCAATTGGTGGGCGGGAGAGCTGAAGGCGGTGGAGGGGATGCTGTGGCTTCTCTCGGCTTGGGCGGAGGTGGAGCAGGGAAGGCTGCCCACGAGAGCCTGGGCGGCGGCGGCGGCTATGGCGAGCGGCGGTGGCGCTTGCGGGAACGAGGAGGGCGAGGAGCGGTAGCGGGATGGCTGACGGCTTGGGGTGGTGTGGAGGAGGCATGGCGACGAGCCTATTTATAGGCCGGAGGGCGGGCTGGGGAAGGACGGCAGCGCTGTGGCGAGGTTAAAGGCGCTGGCGATGGTGCTCGGTGCGCAGCGGGTCTGATGACGGGCAGAGGTGGCAGGGCGACGTGCGGCGGCGACAGGGAGGTGACGCGCACGTCGGGGGCGGCTGGAGCGGAGAGGGAGCGAGCAGCTGCGCGTGC
>OAMR01000287.1:1255127-1273280 GCA_900205405.1 Echinochloa crus-galli
TGACGTAGGGTATTACGCTATGAACCTGTCTAAATCTTGTGTTGTTCGTACACTGTCGTTCCTAGAACTAGGCGAGACCCACAAATCTACTCTCTGGGGTACCCCAGGCAGACGTGCGCGACATAATTCGTCGACACTTGGCGCCCACCGTGGGCCTCGCTCGTCAAAGCTCACCGCTAGGAGCGATGGGATCAACTTTCAAAGCAAGTGGCGTCGAGAACGGCGCAACTTTCGTCATTGGCTCGTGGACTTTCGTCTCCAATGACGAAGGCGGCTTCGAGTCATTGCTCGCAGATCGACCAGGACCATACTCGGAGACTTCATCATCAACCTCATCATCGGGCTCAACCTCGACTACAACCACGGATTCGACCTCGACTGCGGACTCCGTCTCCAGATGTTGTAGTACTCCGAGTTGTATACGACTAGGATCATACAACCGACTTGTAACCCTGCCCTCCGGACTATATAAGGCTGGGCAGGGACCCCCTCAAAACATCTACAATCATACACAAACGTACGAGGAATACAATCCAGCATACATGACGTAGGGTATTACGCTATGAACCTGTCTAAATCTTGTGTTGTTCGTACACTGTCGTTCCTAGAACTAGGCGAGACCCACAAATCTACTCTCTGGGGTACCCCAGGCAGACGTGCGCGACATAATTCGTCGACACTTGGCGCCCACCGTGGGCCTCGCTCGTCAAAGCTCACCGCTAGGAGCGATGGGATCAACTTTCAAAGCAAGTGGCGTCGAGAACGGCGCAACTTTCGTCATTGGCTCGTGGACTTTCGTCTCCAATGACGAAGGCGGCTTCGAGTCATTGCTCGCAGATCGACCAGGACCATACTCGGAGACTTCATCATCAACCTCATCATCGGGCTCAACCTCGACTACAACCACGGATTCGACCTCGACTGCGGACTCCGTCTCCAGAACGGATTCGACCTCGACTTCGATTCCAACACGGACTCCGATCAGGGCTCATCAAGTCGTGTCTGGGTACAACTCTCTCCTGATCAAGGAAGGAGTTGGGAACTCCGAGTCGTCTACGCCATCGGCTTACCCCCTAGTTCGACTCCCGTTCGGACTCTCCAATTCCGCGGCTGTATATCAACAGATATACAACGTGAAGCAAGACAACCTTGAACCAGAAGGACTCAACAAGATCGTGCCTTCCTGTAAGGACTCTGAGCCGGCTCTTCAGCCATCGGAGGACGACGACGACGATTTCGCGATCTTGTTGAGCGATTCTCCTGATAACATTGAGCGTTTTAACTGCAGCGCATATTACGAAACCAGTTTCATCATGGAAGAACCACTTGTTCGTTTGCCATCAGGACTGGTTGTGACCAATACACCAGGAGGACTTTTTGTTCACTGGCCAGGCGCAATTTCAAACTATACCTTTGGCAATGACGAATCAAGGGTATCAGCAGCAATCTTGGAAGAGCTGCCATATCAGGATGGCAGGATCGCGTCGTTAACAAGTTCTACCGGCAGTACAGGCAACAACCCTGCGGTATCTAGTGCTCCCACCTTGCAACTATTTGATCCAAGCAGACAAGTCTGTATGGCAGATAACGATGGCATTGGTGGCGCGTATGATAGAGAATTAATTGATGAAATTTCAGCGGAAGAAGAATTTACACCAGGTGAAACTGACCAACAACAGACCGCAAGGCGGATAAGGAACGCAAAGCGAGCTCAACGACGTGTGAATGCAGCACTAAGGGCTACAGCTACTCGCAACCTCGAACAAGACTTCCAGATGGTTGATGATCAAGCTGTTCTACAGAACACCCCGGAAAACATCGATGTTGCAGCAGAGCTGATCAGGAATACGGTGAATTCTCAAAATCCAAGCCGTACGCAGTTAAGGCATGCCCTTACTCTTCTGGAACATGCCCGCAAAGGCATTGAGGACGGGACGCAACATCCAAGACCGCAACATAGCAGGCCAACGATCCAGTCACCTCATTCGAGTCGGGAACAAGCACCACCTGTTGGGGCACGTGCACCAACAGGGCCTCCGCTCCCTGATCTACGCGAAGCTATCAACGCAAATCGTGATGCCCGTTCAACTATTGATGCTAGCAGAGCAAACAGAATTGCGGCTGAAATACGCCGCAGAGAAGAATTTGAACAGCAATATGGGCCACTTGATCATACTCAGGGTCAACCATCAAGGCGAAACGACCCCTCACGTGACGATAATCGCGATCGCAGGCGCGGTGATCACCGGCCTAACAATTGTGACGATCGAAGACGTAACCGAGACAATCAACCTGATAATGACCCTTCTGGGGATGATGACGATGATCATCCACCACGAGGCAGAGATCATAGGAAAGGTAGACGCCACTATGACTATTCACGACGTTATGATGGCAAAGTACGACAATTATCTCCAGATAAATATGATGGTTTTCCAGCATTCTCCAGACGCATCCGCAAGATCCAGTTACCAAGTAAATTCAAGACAACCGGAATCGAGAAGTTTGCAGGCAAGCAAGATCCAGAACAATGGTTACAAGTCTACTCGACAGCAATAACCATGGCAGGAGGAAGCAACGACGTCAAAGTCAGATATTTTCCAATAATGATGGATACAGCACCTCTCACATGGCTTGAGGGTCTCCGTCCTGAATCCATTGATAATTGGGAAGAGCTTACAAGAAAATTCACTGCCAACTTTCAAGGAACTTGGGCACGTCCCGGAACCCGATTTGAATTGGCAGCCTGTAAACAAGAAAGAGGAGAAACGTTGAGGAAATACATCAAGAGGTTTTTTGAAAAAAGAGCCACCATCGTTGATGTATCTGACAGAGAAATCATTGACTGCTTTCACGACGGCCTATGGGCTCGTGAGTTGCATCGTGAGTTTGGGAGAAGACGCCCAGAATCTATATCAGAACTAAGGCGTATGGCTGCAGATTGGGCTGATCAAGATGATCATGAACGCGAACGTTTTAACAAGCTAAGGGACAACAACAACAACAATGGTACTAACAACTCTAACAAGAGTAGTCCTGATCGTCGCAATAACAACAACAGGCGTGACTTCAACCGCAATAAAAAGCGCAAGCCAGACAACACAGTCGCGGCAGTTGAGCGCCCAGCGCGCAAGAATAACTCAAAGACTTTAACATCAGTCTTGAATCAACCATGCCCCTATCATCCCAATAGCAAGCACCCGATGGCGGATTGTCATCACTTAACAAGAGCGTTTCTCAATCAGGAATCTGAAAAAGACAAGCCCAAGGACAAGAAGGAAGACAAAGACAACAATGATATAGGAGATGCTTTTCCTCAGGTCGAAAATGTTGTTGCCGTCTTGTTCACGGGTGAAACTCTGAATTGCTCCAAGCGCTCCAAGAAATTGGTTCTGCGTGAAATCATGGCAGTAGAATCAATCACTCCAACATAACTCAAGTGGTCTGAGGTTCCAATTACTTTCTCCAGAGGGGACCAGTGGACCAACTTTGCTAACCCAGGCCGCTACCCCTTGGTTCTAGATCCAGTCGTGGCTAATGCCAGACTGACCAAGGTACTCATTGACGGAGGCAGTGGGCTCAACATCATCTTTGCGAAGACATTCAAGAAGATGGGGCTTGATATCACCAAGTTCTTGAAACCCATGGAGACTCCGTTCTATGGCATTGTTCCAGGCAATGCCGCGATTCCCCTGGGACAAGTTACACTACCAGTCACCTTTGGTACAATAGCCAATTACAGAACTGAGTACATCAAGTTTGAAGTGGCTGATTTTGAGACATCGTACCATGCGATCCTTCGGCGTCCAGCACTCGCCAAATACATGGCGATCCCGCACTACGTGTACCTTGTTCTCAAGATGCCGGCCCCTAACAGAGTCCTTTCACTTAAGGGAGACCTAAAAATCTCCTACGACTGCAACGTAGAAGCTGTGGAATATGCTGCTGCATCCCAAGTCCCAACCCAGATGCTCGAAGTACTCGCCTTGGCAAAGAAATCGAAGGAAGAAGAGCTTGAAGTCCCAAGCAAGAAGTCAACAAGCACTAGTTCAAGCCCTCTGAGGATGTACAGCTTAAAACTGTAGACCTTGAGATGGGCGATTCATCAAAAACTACCCTAATAGGGGCTGATTTAGATTGTAAATAGGAAGGCGCGCTCATCAAGTTCCTTTGTGCTAATAAAGATATATTTGCGTGGAAACCTGCTGATATGCCTGGTGTTCCAAGGGAGCTTGCCGAGCACTGCCTCAATGTCAAAGAAGGCGCAAAGCCTAAAAGACAACGACTGCGACGATTCGATCACGAACGACGCGAAGCAATCAAGGCGGAAATCGCCAAACTACAAAGTGACTTCATCAAAGAAGTTTTCCATCCAGAGTGGTTGGCTAATCCAGTCCTAGTCAGGAAAAAGAACAACAACGAGTGGCGGATGTGTGTTGACTACACTGATCTCAACAAACACTGCCCCCCAGACCCCATGGGTCTACCGCGCATTGACCAAGTTGTGGACTCCACGACAGGTTGTGCACTACTATGTTTTCTCGACTGCTATTCAGGTTATCATCAGATAGCCTTGAAGAAAGAGGATCAGATCAAAACATCATTCATCACCCCTTTTGGCGTTTTTGTTATACTACAATGTCATTTGGGTTGAAGAATGCTGGTGCTACATATCAGCGAGCCATACAGAAGTGCCTATCATCTCAAATCGGCAACAATGTAGAGGCATATGTTGATGATGTAGTCGTGAAGACACGAAAGCCAGAAGACTTCATTTCTGACTTACAAGAAATGTTCGCTAATCTCAGGACATTTCGCTGGAAGCTTAACCCAACTAAATGTGTTTTTGGTGTTCCAGCTGGCAAACTACTCGGATTTATTGTCAGTCATCGTGGTATTGAGGCAAACCCTGTGAAGATCAATGCTATCCTCAACATGGAAGCACCAAAGAATATTAAAGAAGTCCAGAAGTTGACAGGTTGTATTGCGGCACTAAACAGATTTATATCTAGGCTTGGGGAAAAGGGACTCCCTTTCTTCAAGCTACTCAAGAAGCAAGACAATTTTATCTGGACAAATGAAACCAACCAAGCCTTTGAACAACTCAAAACCTACTTGACTACTCCACCAGTTCTAGTAGCCCCAGTCAAAGGTGATCATCTGTTTCTTTACATAGCTGCTACTACACATGTAGTCAGTACAGTGATTGTGGTTGAGCGAAAGGAAGAAGGCCATGTATTCCCAGTACAACGGCCAGTATACTACATCAGTGAAGTACTCTCTACATCTAAAGTCCGGTACCCTCAGGTTCAAAAACTTCTTTATGCTATATTCCGCATCCGCTCGTGGCTGGTAGGCTGCGCCCCGCTGTCCTATAACAGTTGTCACTAAATTTCCTTTGGGTGAGATTTATGAAAATCCTGATGCAACTGGACGCATTTGCAAGTGGAAGGCAGAAATGAGTGAACACCATATCATTTTTGTTTCACAAACGGCTATCAAATCACAAGCCCTTGTCAACTACTCTATGTAGTTTATTGGCTCTGCAAAAGCAACCATTTAAAGTCTTCAACAGACTAGATTTGCTGAACTTCTATGTTAAAAGATTTATTAAAACTGGAAGGCGGTGGAGCAGGTGTCTTATTAATTTCTCCAAAAGGTGAGCAGCTCAAGTATGTTCTTCAAATCTTATTTCCCGTCACAAATAATGCAGCAGAATTTGAGGCAATGTTGCACGGGCTACGCCTGGCTGCATCTCTCGGCATCAAGAGGCTTTGTGTATACGGTGATTCTGCAGTAGCTATCAATCAAGTCAACAAGGATTGGGATGCTACCAAGGAGACTATGGATGCTTATGTAAAAGAAGTACGCAAACTTGAGCGCCATTTTTTCGGCCTAGAGTTCCATCATGTTGTCCGCGACTACAATGTGGCAGCAGATGCTTTATCCAAGCTAGGATCTCGACGAGCTGACGTACCAGCAGAAATATTTGTTCATGAGTTACACCAGCCATCCACAAAGGAGTCGGCAACTGATGACACTGCTATTACATTTCACCCTCCACCAGACCAACAGGTACTAGTCATTGAAACAAACTGGATGACTCCATTCATCGAGTACTTACGGGATCAGAAGCTGCCAAAGGCCGAAAGTGAACAAGTTCGAATCAAGCGTAGAGCTGCAAATTATGTGGTAGTCAACAATATACTTTATCGACGTGGGGCATCAGTCAACGTCTTAATGAAATGCATAACCAATGATCAAGGCAGAGCTTTACTTGAAGAAATTCATGGTGGTTTGTGTGGAAATCACGCTGCATCACGAACTCTAGTCGGGAAAGGTTATAGAGCTGGATTCTTTTGGCCATCAGCCAAAAAAGATGCAGAAACAATTGTCAAAACATGTAGAGGATGTCAATTCTTTGCTCGACAAGCTCATGTTCCGGTTAATGAGCTCAGAACCATTCCATTATCTTGGCCTTTTACATCCTGGGGCTTAGATCTAGTGGGACCATTAGCCAAAGCTCTTGGTGGTTTCGAGTGGCTTATTGTAGCCATTGATAAATTCACTAAGTGGATCGAAGCACAGCCTCTGGTAATTTCTCGGGCTGAAAATTTGATCAAATTCTTCGATGGCATTGTCCACAGATACGACATACCTCACGAGATTATCACAGATTTGGGCTCAGTGTTTACTAGTGAGAAGTTCCAAGACTATTGTGCTTGTTTGCACAAGTTTAACCCCAACTTCGATACCTTTGGTGCTCGAAGTTGGTACTTCTATGTTCTGAATTTCCTTGCAGCATACAATGTTCATCAAGGCTCTATGATCCCCTGAAGAAGTATGGCGGCATATGGGCTCAAGAACCGCCAGCAGTGTTATGGGGGCTCCGCACGCAGCCAAGTCGTGCAACTGGTCAATCGGCTTATTTTCTAGTCTATGGGTCTGAAGCAGTCCTGCCTCCTGATCTCCTTTGGAATGCCCCACGACTAGAAAACTATGACGAGCAAATCGCTCAGCAAGAAAGATACCAAGACATCGATGGTATAGAAGAAGCTCGAGTTGCAGCTCCGATACAGAACACCCGTTATCTTGAAGGACTACGGTGTTACCACTAGCGTTCCGTTCAGCCTCGTTCCTTCGTCATAGGAGACTTGGTGCTACGGCGCAGGCAGAATACTGATGGCTTATATAAGCTCATGTCTCGATGGGAAGGTCATTTTCTTGTTAAACAAGTCATTGGACCTGGTACCTACTGCCTGCAAACTCAAGAAGGCAAAGATCTACCCAATGTATGGAACGTCGAACATCTGCAGAAATTCTACCCGTAATTTGAGCCTCACGCCCTTGTACTTTTTATAATCATCAGATTAATAAAGTTTTTTCGTCCTATCAACAATATTTTTTGCAGTAATTTATTCTCATTAGAGAACTCTGTGTTACACTTGTTGTTTTAAATAACACAAGTCCAGAGTAGTTGTTTACAACTAAATCAAAAGAAGTCAAGACTACTCTCATCAGAGGGTGATACTATACCTCAGAAGTCTTGATAGAGGAACACCAACCCACACACGGTTGCAGTTGTTCACCTCGTTTCTTTTGATAATTCACAAGGATGCCCTGCTCTGAGTCTTGCGCCGACTGCATCAGGCTCCTTCATAGCAAGAGCTTATTCAAATCTCTGCTCTGGCATATTGTGCGATTTTAAGTACAACTACTCTATATAGTTTATTGGCTCTGCAACAGCAACCATTTAAAGTCTTCAACAGACTAGATTTGCTGAACTTCTATGTTAACAGATTTCGTTAACAAGCTTTTTTAGACCTATGGTCTGCGCACTTGAAGTACTTTCGCACGATATATGCTACAACAAGTAGTTTCTTAGACCGCTTGATCTACACATGATCTTTTGCAATTTTAATACAAGCAAATTTGGCTATGCTTTTTTAAGTACTTTTTCAAGTACTCTATTATGCTTCAGACAGCATCTCATTCAAAACACAATAGTGTATAAAACAACTAGCTTACACATGGTTCAAAGTTTTCAATAAGCAAGTTACTTTACAAAGTAGCTACCACACAATGCAAATTGTTTCATTACAGCAATGGACAGAACTCGTCATCAGACTACTTCTGCTCTAAGGAGTTTACAAACTCATTTGCCATTGGCTCTATCTCGGCAACCAAGGCTTCATATTGTTCTGCTGTGGTCCCAGCTGGCAGATACTTCAATTCTAGCTTGGCTGCTGAGTTGTGTGCCTTGAACAGAGCTAAGAGCTTATTGGTGCAATCCTTCAGCGTCGCCTTGCAAAAGTTGCCCACTTGCTCGGGTACTTGGCAGAGACGATCAAGCAACGACTGGTTCTGTGCTTCTTGGCCTTCTGGCGCAAGCATCTCCAGAATTGGCTCTACGGCTTCCTCGAGTTCTTTGTGGGCAGACTTCAACTGGTTTACTTCCAACTGCTTGTCTTGCGCCAGTTTGAGGTGTTTTGCTATTTGTTTCTCCCAGTCCTTGCGGATCTGGTGCTCCTTGGCACACTCTTCGGTTTTCTTGGCAAGTGCATCTTTAAGTTGTGCAATTTCTTCAGCCCTACGATGCGCAAGATTGCTCCAGCTGGTGACATCGTCTTCAGCACCTTTAAGCTTCTTTTTCAAGCCTGCAAAGAGCATATGACAAGTTATTTCAATAAACTAGTTTACAAGCAGCAATATAAACAGTATAAGCATCAAACTTACTACTGTTCTCCTTTGTCAAGTTGGAGACTCGACCATCCAAGCCTTCTTTGATGTTCAGAAGTGTGGCAAATTGGTTCTGGTGATAGTCTATTTCTTTCTTGTGGTCCGCCTTTGCCTTTTCAAGGTCTTCGCATTTTTCAGCAAATTGCTCATCAAGTTCCTTGATCCGCGCAATGAGTTTGACATTTCCAGGATTCTCCACAATTTCAACCAATGCCTATGAAAAAGAATGTTATATTTTGTTTCCTACAACGACAACACAAATATCAGGTTATGAAACTCACCAGAGCTTTCTGCTAGTAGTCGCGGAGCTGAGCACCTTCATCTGCAGGCTCTTCCGCGGTAACATCAACCTGTAATTCATATTATTGACTATTTACTTGATTTTGTCTTGCGGATTCATTTACAAGTTTTTGGACTACTTACAGTTTTTGACTTGTTATCACTTGTTTCCGCATTTTCTACCCTAACCTCGACATTCCTGTTGCTCGAAGCTAGTACTTCTATATTCTGAATTTCCTTGCAGCATACAATATTCATCAAATATTGATACACCCCAAGGAAGAATATGATTACAAGAGCTAAGCAATGATCGACATACCTGATCTATTGTGTGGCTGACTACATCAGTAGTCGCTGGGACTTCATCTCTTTGTATCACTTCAGGAAGCGTACCTTCTATAATCTGTGTCAGCGGCTTTTCTGTTGATACATCTTCTTCAGCAGCTACTGTGGCATCAGGGCCTATTTCTGGGATAATGATGGTGTCGACTCTTTCAGTGGTAGGCATGGTTTCCACATTTTCTACTGCCGCACTACCTGGAGTTTCGTCCACCGCAACTTCAGAGCTTGGTCTATCAAATACATACAATTATTATTCAAGTTCAAATCCACAAATTACTTGCCATTTTAAGTTGGCGACTACTTACAGCTGTGGTGGTGGTGTTGGCGCTGATAATGGCTGGAAGCTGAACCTCACCAGAGGTTTTGCTCGCTTCGAACTTGTCATACTACCACTGGTAGTACTTGCCATTGCGCTGCTGGTGGATGACAATTGAGGCGACGTCAGCATTGTTGATAAGCGGAAATGCTTGTTTGGCTCTCCGCTTGGTACGGTGTTGTCGCCACGACTGATACTTGAACGCCTTTTCGGGCAGTTACAGGCAAGTCTGAGACTAGATCAACAAAAACAAATACCAACATAAGATTTCAGTGATTATACAAAGATATTATCAACGTTCTCGAGTTGTTACCTGATTCTCGTACAGGGGATTCAACTTCATCTTCTTCCGGTTCCGAGTCTTCAATTATAGCGACTCTTCGAGCTACAGTTTGTTTCTCAGGACTGGGAGTTTTCTCTGAATCTTCTTCTTCAATACTCTGCCAGTCTTCTTCAGTAAGTGGAGGTTGTGAAGACTGCACAGGCTATATATCCAATATTACATTGCTATATTTTTAAGACAACACAAAGCCAAAAATAACAAGTTCGACTACTTACAATTGGAGGATTCTCAGCAGAGAACTCCTCAACAAGGATGGGTTTTTCATTCACACCAGTGAACATACGCTGAAGCCTCAGCATGATGCTCAGGTCGGAAATTTCTTCGGGCACCATTCTGGAACGATCTGAGGGTCCCTCGTACTCGTAGCCAAGATGGGCGCGCTCTTGGAGAGGCTGGATCCTTCGCCTGTCAAACCTTTTTCCTTGAGCCATGCCACTCGTTCCATCAAGGCGGGGATCTCTGTTATTTCTTCAGCAGAAGGACGCCTGTTCCAATTGCTCAGATCCCTGGGATACCAATTGTCTCTCTCTGGACAACTTTTTCCGTGATTTCCTGCTTCATTACAGCATATACAGAAAAAATTGGTACACACATAACAAGTCGGTAACAGAAAGTATCAAGATTAGGCTTGAGTATACTTACCAATGGTAAACCACTTGTTCTTCGAAGGCCCACATGAGTCCATGACAGGCATGTCGAACCACCTTGTCTTCATTCCTTGGCGGAACTGGATACCAGCCCCACCAACTACTTCAGTTTGTTGGTGCGTAGGCTGTGGCTTTATATGGTCCAAGTACCGGAATAATGCAAGGCTAGGTTTAATGCCAAGAAATGCCTCGCAGGCATGGACAAAAATAGACAAGTAAAGAACCCCATTTGGGTTGAGATGGTGGAGTTGAAGCTTGTAGAACGAAAGGAATTCTTTGAAAAAAGATGATATTGGAAGACCAACTCCACGTTCACAGAAAGAAATAAACAAAGGAACCTCATCACTATCTTCAGTAGGCCAGAGTTGTTTTAAACAGGGTTTCCACTGAAGAGTAGCCTGGCCAAGCAGCAAACCTTGTTCCACGAGGAGCTTAAGATCATCTTCAGTAGCAGTACATTCCTTCAAGGCTACTCGCGGCATCGGCGGCGTATCGAACACTAGCTTGGTTGTTGTATCCTTCGCCGCGCTTCGCGTACTAGATCTGCGGGATCCTCCGACACCTTCAGCACCAGCAGCAGCAGACTTTTTTCCTCCCTTCTTCGGTCCCATTGTTGATTCACGCGCAGTCACCTTCGTCTTCTTGCGCATCCAATAAGCACCACACCGGAGGTCGTGAATCTACTTCACTCAGATGCAAAAGCGGGCTCGGGGGCTTGGGAAGCGGGTCTTGCAAAGCTCGGGGGCTCAGGTTCAGAGTATTTTCAGGCGCTAAGGCAATGGCTTGGTGGCTGAATAAGCATTCAACAGAAGCAGATCCAAATTTATAACGGCTCAAGTTTTAGGGCTACAGTAGTGGCGGCGCCTCACATTCCGTTTTCCCGCCTATTTTTTCGGGATAAGGTTACCAAATCAGTTCGCGGCGGCATAAAGTTCGGAGATTAATGATTACAGGAGATTTTTTGAAGATTTACTTGATCTTTAAAACAAAAATATTTACTTTAAAGCTCGGGGGCTGCTAACGGATATTCCGGAATTTAATTTTTTGGATAAGATTTTATCGAAGACCTCCGACTAGTTTCTTTAAAACTACTCGAAGCTCGGGGGCTACACCCAATGGGTGCACCTGATCGGCACACACCATTGAAGTAATCAAGATGAAGATAGAAGACAGCTTTTGAGTCTCCGACTACTTTTGAAAGCACTCGGAGGCTCGGGGGCTACACCCATTGGGTGCATCGATAGATGCACTCCAATGAACTACTCGTCAGAGAAGAACTGAGCGTCTTGTGCCTTACTACAACTACTCGAAGATGCTACAGCAGATTCAAGACTTGAAGCAAAGGCGCAAGATGCTATAAGGCTGGGCAGGGACCCCCTCAAAACATCTACAATCATACACAAACGTACGAGGAATACAATCCAGCATACAGGACATAGGGTATTACGCTATTCGCGGCCTGAACCTGTCTAAATCTTGTGTTGTTCGTATACTATCGTTCCTAGAACTAGGCGAGACCCACAAATCTACTCTCTGGGGTACCCCCAGGTAGACGTGCGCGACATAATTCGTCGACAGTGACTTCAAACGCAGCAACAAGCGCAAGCCAGGCAATACAGTCACGGTAGTCGAGCGCCCCGCACGGAAGAAGTCCGCCCCCACCTTGGACAAAGTCATGAATGTCCCCTGTCCATATCATCCTCACGGCAAGCACACATTGGCCCACATCCACATCAAGAAGGAGTTCGATAAGCGAGAACTACCCGAAGAAAAGAAGCTGGAGAACAAGAGAAACAACAAAGACAATGACGATCCTGGTAATAGTTTTCCCCAGGTTGACAATGTCATTGCCGTTTTGTTCAGTGGCGAAACCCTCACTCAGTCCAAGCGCTCCAAGAAGTTATCTCTTCGGGAGATCATGGCGGTGGAACTAGCCACTCCTACATACCTCAAGTGGCCGGAGGTCCCCATTACTTTCTCCAGGGTGGACCAATGGACCAATTTTGCCAATGCAGGCAGGTATCCTTTAGTCTTGGATCCAGTCGTGGCGCAAGCCAGACTGGTACTCATCGACAGAGGCAGTGGACTCAATATCATCTTCGCTAAAACATTCACCAAGATAGTACTCAACATCACCTAGTACCTGAAGCCCATGGACTCTTCGTTCTACGGCATCATCCCTGGCAAGGCTGCAATCCCTCTGGGACAAGTCACTCTACCAGTCACCTTCAGCACGGCGGCCAACTTCAGAACCGAGTACATCAAATTCGAAGTGGCAAACTTTGAGACTTCGTACCATGCGATTCTCGGGCGTCCAGCCCTCGCCATGTACATGGCAATCCCGCATTACGTGTACCTCATCCTCAAGATGCCAGCTCCCAATGGAGTTCTCTCTCTCAAAGGAGACCTCAAGATCTCTCATGATTGCGAAGTGGAAACTGTGGAGTTCGCAGCTGCTTCACAAGTCCCGACACAAATGATGGAAGTACTCGCCCTGGCAAAGAAGTCCAAGGAAGAAGGTTCAGAAGTCCCTACCAAGAAGCCTACAAGCACGAGCTTCAAGCCCTCTGAAGATGTACAGCTCAAGACTGTAGATCTTGAGATGGGCGACTCGTCAAAAACTGCCCTCATAGAGGCAAGTTTAGATTGTAAATAGGAAGACGCGGTCGTCAAGTTCCTTCGTGCTAATAAAGATATATTTGCTTGGAAACCATCTGATATGCCTGGTGTTCCTAGGGAGCTTGCCGAGCACAAACTCAATGTCAAGAAAGACGCGAAACCCAAACGTCAACGGTTACGACACTTCGACCAGGAACGGCGCAACGCCATCAAGGCGGAGATAGCAAAACTACTCGCGGCTGGCTTTATCAAAGAAGTCTTTCATCCCGAGTGGTTAGCCAATCCAGTCCTGGTTCGAAAGAAAAACAACAACGAGTGGCGTATGTGTGTTGATTATACAGATCTCAACAAACATTGCCCTCCAGACCCTATGGGCCTCCCACGAATTGATGAAGTCGTGGAAAACTGCCCTCATAGGGGCTAGTTTAGATTGTAACTAGGAAGACGCGCTCGTCAAGTTCCTTCGTGCTAATAAAGATATATTTGCTTGGAAACCATCTGATATGCCTGGTGTTCCTAGGGAGCTTGCCGAGCACAACCTCAATGTTAAGAAAGACGCGAGCCTACAAGGTAACATTTACGACGCTTCGATCAACAACGACGCAATGCAATCAAGGCGGAGATAGCCAAACTACTCGCGGCCGGCTTCATCAAAGAAGTCTTTCATCTAGAGTGGTTGGCCAATCCAGTCTTGGTCAGGAAGAAGAACAACAATGAGTGGCGCATGTGTGTTGACTATACAGATCTCAACAAACATTTCCCTCCAGACCCTATGGGTCTTCCGTGCATCGATCAAGTCATGGACTCCACGGATGGATGTGCACTACTTTGTTTCCTCGACTGCTATTCAGGCTATGATCAGATAGCTCTGAACAAGGAAGATCAGATCAAGACTTCGTTCATCACCCCCTTCGTTGCATTTTGTTATACAACTATGTTGTTTGGGTTGAAGAATGCCGGAGCCACATACCAACGAGCCATACAGAACTGCCTCTCTTCCCAGATTGATGATGTGGTCGTCAAGACACGAGATCCTGAGAACTTCATTGCTGACTTACAAGAGACATTTGACAACCTCAGGAATTATTGCTGGAAGCTCAACCCGACTAAGTGCATTTTTGGTGTTCCTGCTGGGAAACTACTCGGGTTCATTGTAAGTCACAGAGGCATTGAAGCTAGCACCTGAAAGATCACGGCCGTTCTCAATATGGAAGCTCCGAAAAGCATCAAGGAAGTTCAAAAGCTTACAAGGTGCATTGCCGCGCTCAACAGATTCATCTCAAGATTTGGAGAGAAGGGCCTCTGTGGGGTATGCATCCCCGGGTACCCTCAAGATAGAAGACCGAGTCCTAGTAGAACTACTTACACAACTACTCGTGTACTCCTACTAGGAATAGGACTCCCAATTGCAAACTGACTAGGATACTTACCATGTAACCTTGCCCCCTGGATATATAAAGGAGGGTAGGGGTCCTAGTTCGGTAGACTACAACAAGACAAAACACAACCACACGTGCAATACAATCAAGCATATAGGACGTAGGGTATTACGCGATTCGTGGCCCAAACCTGTCTAATTCTTTGTGTCGCTCATGTACTATCGCTCCTAGAACTCGACGAGACCCACGAATCTACTCTCTGGGGTACCCCTAGGCAGACATGCTAGACATAATTCGCCGAGAGGTACCTTGAGACAAGTTTCTGAACCATTCATATATTTTGTTAATGAAAAATAATTTCCTAGTAGTTTTTCGAATAACGACTACTCGTATCATGTTTCAAATATCTAAATTTAACACATGAAAAGTAATTTATAACCAAAGTACGTTGAAATAGTTGACATAACCTGAAAATGTTGTTTTCTTGTAATTGTAAGTTTTTCTAGGGACGAGTCACTATGTGCTCTTGTTCTGCTCAGTGCTATTATGTCGCGCCACAATTGGGTTCTATCACAAGAGTACTCCCATACTCTTGTTATGTATTACAAAATAGAGTTGTCGCGCCACATCCATTGGCGTGACAAGAGGGTCCATGTCATCCTTCCCCTCCAGCGTGGCAGGTTTGTCGCGCCAATGCATATGGCGTGTCAACGTTATTTTGTTGCGACATGCGAGTCGGCGTGACCAAAAGAGTCATGAGATATAAATATTTATCTGGATGATTTATTTTTAAAATATTATTGAAAAATGGTTAAAATTTAAAAAATCCTGTCCCAAGGATTGTTGCCCAAACCTGCCATGGAAACACACATGAAGCAAGTACATGTTGCACCGTCTCTTCCTCCTGATCACATAGGATGTACTTCTCAGGATATTGTAGTCCTCATCGTGCGAGATGGTCCGAGTCCAACATCTATTTTGGGCAGCCAGCCAGAGAAACAACCAGCATTTTAGTAGCGTCCACCGCCCAAGACTTCCAAACCCTCTTGTATGGCTCAAAGCCAACATCCCAACCCGAAGAATCTCCGGTAGGCTGAGCGAGCGAAGTATACCCCTAGTATCTCCGGCGTCCAGATGTGAGTGTCTAGTCGGTCCTCATGAGGGTTGTCGACGAATTATGTCGAGCACGTCTAACCGGGGATACCCCAGGGAGTAGTTTTGTGTGGGTCTCGCCGAGTTCTAGGAACGATAGTGCATGAACAACACAATTTAGACAGGTTCAGGCCGCGAGTAGCGTAATACCCTACGTCCTGTATGGCTGATTGTATTGTCTTGATGGTGTGCTTTGCCTGTTAGGCTTGTTGGACCTGTTGGTCTCTGCCGAACTAGGGACCCCTGCCTTCCTTTATATATCCCAGGGGGCAGGGTTACATGGTAAATATCCTAGTCGGTTGACAATTGGGAGTCCTAGTCCTAGTAGGAGTACACGAGTAGTTGTCCGAGTAGTTCTACTAGGACTCGGTCTTCTATCTTGAGGGTATCCGGGGATGCGTATCCCACAAGCCCCAGAGCATCTTGCGCCTTTGCTTCAAGTCTTGAATCTGCTTTAACATCTTCGAGTAGTTGGAGCTAAGCCCAAGACGCTTAGATCTTATCTAACGAATAGTCTTCAGTCTTCAATTAATATGCTCACCAAAGGTGAAGCATATATGCTTAGCCCCTGAGCTTCGAGTTGATTTGGATAATCAGGTCGAGGGTCTTGAAAAAATCTCCAAGTCTTTGTCTTGAATTGATCAATAATAGACACAAAAAATGTGTACCCCTTTACTATAGCCCCCGAGCCTCGAAGCGAATGGTTGCATTCGGTCCGAGGGTCAAGAACATAATCTTCATAATAGCTTCTGTGTTGAGTACTTGTAGTATAATTGCTTGCGGTCGTGTTAATGTCCACTAGTTTGATGTAGCAAACATGATATGATATCCGAGTATCGACTGATGTCAGTACTCGGTTAGTCTTCGAGTTGTTGTAATATGCAAGCACCGACTAGTCTAAATTACTCGGCTGGCATTGTAGGGCCGCGTCGTTTGAGTATCAACTAATTCCAGTACTCGTCTCCATGTCTTTCTTGCGATGTGTAGCCCTCGAGCTTCAAGCGACTAGTTGAAGTACTCAGCATGTGAGCACCGACTAGTATAAGTATTCGATCGGCTCCACAGCGTCATGAAAAGGTGAAGTGGTGCCAAGTCTCACTGGTGTGAGTACCCAGCTGTGAACCCTACAATTTAAATATATAGGATGAGTAGTATCCGATCATGAAAAAGTAAATGATAGCATTTGTAATGCTTGCAAAGAAATTAATAGCACTTGTAATGCATGTAAAGGTTTTTGCTCGTGCTCTTGTTAGACTTTTAACCACTCGAGTAGTAGCCCTGTTACGTTTAAACACTTGGACCCGCTTAACCAGTCCTTTTAAGGTTCATAGGTGTTGCGAGTGAGCCGAAGCTTCACGAATTAAGGTGCATGCTACTGAGTGGTGTTGGTCATTAAGAGATGACAACAAGCATAAAGTAGTCGACATGCGACAAAGTACTCTTTTTGATAGGCCACTGGTGCAAGCCTAAAGTACTACTTTTAGTAGTTGAATATCACGTGTGTTGCACTAGTGTACTTTTAGTACATAGACTTGTAGTCTGAGTACTTTGAAGCTTGTCTGTTATAGCAGATGTTGAATAAGTCTGGTTAAGACTTGTTTGGTTGCTGATGTAGAGCCCAATTACCACTTAAAGTAGTTTATTAGTTGTGCATGATATGCAAGAGTACTTTTAGTACATGGACTCATGGTCCAAGTGCTATTAAGCTTTAAATGTTGTAACGATAACAATGAGTTTGGTCTAAAAAGACACAACTGGTTGCTGGTGCATGTTGGCACTTCTTACGATCCAATATCAGAATTGGGGAATCCCGGTACTGGATGCAAGAAGTGTTCAGTGGTTTTCCTTATGGCTTAGTAAAATATATAAATATTCTGCAAGCACACAGAATCACCGCTGTAGCACTTCACCTGGGAGTATCCCGAGGTATCGTAATTTATATTTCCGCAGGGAAGCTTTGGCAAGACTACTAGTGAACAGATATTCGAGACAATCTAAGAGGGGTACACAACTAAACAAGACGGGGGATAAACGGTATTTGGTAGGAGTGGATATACCGGACACACAGCTCAAGGGATACTCAGGTAAGGGAGAGAAGAGATAGATAGCTGGGAGGACAACGAGAAGAGATAGAGGACTCCTGGATTCTTTATCTACCTATCTCTTTTCTTTTGACTCTGTGGCTTTTTTTCAACAAAAGCTTCAAGAATCAGTGTTATACCAACTACACTCATTCTTCATTTCCTATAAAAATCACCTAAAGGTGCTCTAAAGTACTAAAAAGTACAGCATATGCCTATGCGCATAACTTTTCGCCCTGCATTAGCAAGGTTGCTA
>OAMR01000287.1:1275178-1288203 GCA_900205405.1 Echinochloa crus-galli
TTGGGGAGGCGGTGCTGGCCTGGGGTCGGTTCGGCCGAACCGCCCTGTTCGGCCGAACGGGCCCGGCCCAAGGCCGGCCTTCCCAGCACCGCCTCTGCGTCCAGGAAGCCTTGGCCCATCTTCTGCTGATGTGGATTATGCTGTGGGCCCAGGATGAGGTGGCAATGGTCCAAGTTGAGTTGGCGGTCGTCCACATGGCACTTGATGTGTTTGTTTGATTGTCGCTGACGTGGACGGCTCCCGGCGGCCTGTACGGCTAAGGGGGATAACTGGCCGAACATGTCGTTAGGCCGTTTCTGTCATTTCCGACCCCTGTAGCACGTGTTTCGTGATATTGTACCTGCAAACATGACACTCACCAAAACTCGTGGAACTTTATTAGAAATAAAACCTAAGTACATGGAATGTTGCATAGTCTCTCATTTTATCCCGAGTATTGGTGGTCGGATTTGGGTTGTAACGACCGCCAACAGTGCAGAGCCAGGCTACTACTTAGAGTAGTTTATTAGTTGTGCATGATATGCACGAGTACTTTTAGTACATGGACTCATGGTCCAAGTGCTATTAAGCTTTAAATGTTGTAACGATAATAATGAGTTTGGTCTAAAAAGACACAACTGGTTGCTGGTGCAGAGCCAGGCTACTACTTAGAGTAGTTTATGCGTTTTACGCACTAGTACTGTACTGAAGTACGCTAAAACACATCCAGAAAATGACTCTGATGAGCTTCTGAAGTGTAAACTAAGGAATCTGATGTACTCATTACAGATACAGAGCAGAAAAATCCATAAAAATGCATAATCAAGGCGTGAAGAATATGAGACTAGCATCTGCAACCATGTATAGGTCGGAGTAGCTCTACCAAGACTTCTGAGGCTTAGCGCCACTCTCTAATGAAAGCAGTCTTGGCTTCTTGACGCAAAGGAACTACCCTGAGCTATAGCCTTTAAGCAACAAGCTTACATAGGGCCCCTCTAATGAGGGTAGCATTCAAGCAGTCCTTGCTACTGATTACGTAGTCTTTTGGACATACTACTTGTTTAAAGTAGTCTTTTATACTTGCCTGTTATGCCCGAAAAAGCGAAAGTACTCTTTTAGAGTAGTTGTCATGCCCTGAGAGGTGAAAGTACTCTGTTAGAGTAGTTATCACGCCCTGAAGAGGCGAAAGTACTCTATTCAGAGTAGTTTTCATGCCCTGAGAGGCGAAAGTACTCGTTTAGAGTAGTTATTATGCCCTGAAGAGGCGAAAGTACTCTTTTAGAGTAGTTTTCATGCCCTGAAGAGGCGAAGTACTCTATTTAGAGTAGTTTTCATGCCCTGAGAGGCGAAGTACTCTATTTAGAGTAGTTATCATGCCCTGAAGAGGCGAAAGTACTCTATTTAGAGTAGTTTTTATGCTTGAAAAGGCGGTCATCAAGGGAAGTACTCTTTTAGAGTAGTCACCATGCCTGAAGAGGTCGCGTGAGGGACTGACACCCATTGGCGAGAGGTCGCGTGTAAGGGATTGTAACCCAACAGTGAAAAATCTTGAATCTGTAGATATAGCCTCCGAGAGCCCTACGTAGTTCGATGCACCAAGTCCGCGGGCTAGTGCCCTGCGTAACTCGATTTACCAAATACGTGGGCATAATCGTGGCATACTTCACAGTCGGTAACGTGGTCCTCGAGAACTTGTGTTGTCGATTGAAGTACTATTTTAGAGTAATTGACTCATGGCCAAACATGTATAGAACAAGCTGAAAACATTATTATAAAGAACATAATTATTAAATAATACTTAGCTTGATTCATGGGTAATCGTCAACGAAACCGTGATGGTCGGTGAAGAAACTGTGGCGGTCGGCCTCAACTAGTTGATGGCGCGGTAGCCGATACTGACTAGTTTTTAACTAGTTAAGACAAGTGGCAGGAGATCATGGCAGTAATCCCTTTGGATTTTTTATTTAATGTTTATTTCTTCTCGGACTTGGACTGCAGTGGGATGTACAGGGGCCTTGTAGTAGCCTGGTTGGACTCGTCTTCAAACTCCGCACCAGACAATATGGAATCAATTCGGCCCACCAAGCCGCTGGATTGATTCGATGGCGATGTCAATTTTGCTTGGGAGCAGAGTGCTTTGTCTTGCGTCTGTGCAGGACACTGTCGATGACCTGATGACCGTGAAGATTGATTTTGCTAAAGAATGGTTCATCGAGCTCCCACAATGTTCCTGTAATATATCCTTCGAAAATTGTTGTTGTCGAGTGAAGTACTCTTTTTAGAGTAATTGACTCTTGTCCCAACATTTTCACACAAGCGGATAAAATTATTATCTAGAAAATAATTATTTAATAAGACTTAGCATAATCCACGGACGATTGTCGACAAAACCGTGGTTGAGACGAGTAGTCGAAGTAGTCGTACGTCGATGTAGTCGTACTCGTGTGCATCCTCTCGTGTGCGGCAAGCGAAGATCTTGAAGCTTGTAGCCTTCTGGTGTCTTCAGCGTGTGCATGTAGCAATATTTGCATCAAATTGGAGTTGCATGCAGGTCTCCACGGAGCTTTAATCTGGCTGGTGCATCTACGCGTGTATGTAGTAATTTGCCATCCAATTGATTTGCTGTGTGCGCTGGTTGTCTCCATCCGCCAGCTCTGATGTCTCTAGACGCAGTATCAATGAGCATAGCAGCACGAGGTTAGCCTTCCGTGCATGCATGACTGGTTGGAGACTTAATATTCTGACAAGATCCAGCGGCTTCGGACTCCAATATGATTCCGGATAGGACTTGACTTCCGCCTTGATCTTGATGGCGACACGGACTGCGGCACTTGAACTGCGGGACGTGGACTCGGCAACATGCGACCTTGGACGTGGAGAATTTCGTCGAGTCGGGTAGTTCGGGTGGAGACGCTTGATCGTCGACTCTGTTCCGAATCAGAGCACCTGTCTCGCGCCCCGTGTTGTGCACTGTTAACGACCTGATGGCCGCACAGATTGATCTTGTTGATGATGAAAAAGTTTGATCCCATCGCGCCTAATGTCGAGCTTCAGCGAGATAGCCCCACGGTGGGCGCCAAGTGTCGACGAATTATGTCGAGCACGTCTAACCGGGGATATCCCAGAGAGTAGTTTTGTGTGGGTCTCATCGAGTTCTAGGAACGATAGTGCACGAACAACACAATTTAGACAGGTTCAGGCCGCGAGTAGCGTAATACCCTACGTCCTGCATGGCTGATTGTATTGTCTTGATGGTGTGCTTTGCTTGTTAGGCTTGTTGGACCTGTTGGTCTCTGCCGAACTAGGGACCCATACCTTCCTTTATATATCTCAGGGGGCAGGGTTACATGGTAAGTATCCTAGTCGGTTTACAATTGGGAGTCCTAGTCCTAGTAGGAGTACACGAGTAGTTGTCCGAGTAGTTCTACTAGGACTCGGTCTTCTATCTTAAGGGTATCCGGTGATGCGTATCCCACAAGCTCCTACTCCCAAAGGTGTATCTCCTCGAATATATCTCAGAGTCGTAGGTAGTCAACTTATTGTCGGAACTGATAGGCCCCCGACAATGCCCGATGCTTTAATTGCAGCGGGGACGCCAGTGTGCATCACCAGCGTCTGGTGACAGAGCCTTGTGGCTCTTGTTGCACAGAGTGTAGTTCGCAGCAGTGTACAGGTTGAGGGCCATGGCGAAAGCCTTGCCCGTTCTACAGGCTGATGATGGTAGCACTTGGAGGTGTCGTTTCTTCCTTAGAAGCATCATCGTTTTGGCACTTTCCCCTTATGCTTGGTGCTTGCTGGGTGTAAACTCAGATGACAGTCGGGCGACGGTGGCACCTATTGGAGGTCCTTGTTTGGTTTTGGTAGTTGGGTGACAACTTAGGTGGACTAACATGTGTTTAAGTGAAATACACAGGTGATTAGTCCATAGGTAATTATGTGATGAAGGAGCACATTGCATATGGGATATGGCATGGAGTCACGTGACTAAGTGGAGAAGATCAAGACAAGACTTGGTTTGATGGACCGGTTGCAAGTGTGAAGGGCAAGTCAGAGGCTAAGCGCTGGACCGCGTGGCGGGATGCTTGAGCAATGAATTGGCGCCGATGGACTGTTGCAACGATGAAGAGCAAGTGGAGTCAAGATCAATGGACCATTAAGTCGCATGATGATATGAAGTGGATCATATCATTTGTGATGATGTTGATGCATGTGTTGCATCAACATAGGAGAAGATGGAATGAAATGCGCAAGGCAAATGTATAACCAATAGGCATTTCATTTAACCAGTCATAGGAGATTAGAGAAGTTTATGACCGGGTTTAGGATAGATGGCCGTACTATCAAGAGGGGCAAACTTGTTTGCATATCGTTCATCTAGTGCCACTTGACCAATAGCTTGCATGGTTTGCATTTAGATGAGTGGCGACTAACCTTGGGAAAGGGCGTTGTTGAAAATCTTGTGAAACAAAGTTATGTTAGGAGGTCGGACTATCTGTGGACAGGTCTCGGACAGTCCGTGACTCATGGGTTGACTTGAGTGCTGACTTGAGAACTTTGAGCTAAGTGTCAAACCGTCCGTGGGGGTGCCTTGGACACTCCGTGGTGAGATGAAAATAAAATATGTGGGAAATTCCGTTCGGCTGTCCGATCGGCGTGTCCGATCGTTCCTCGGACAGTCTGTGATGTGGTCTCGGACAGTCCGTGGTGAGTGTTGAGCTGTGAGCCCATGGGTGCTGACCTTCTGAGCTGTTGGGCTATCTTCCGAGTGGTTGCTATAACTATCGGACTGTCCATAGCTTGGGCTCGACAGTCCGTGATCTGTGCTATGTGAACTGTCATACCACTCTGTCGATCTCTTGAGCGTTGTGATGTTGCTAAGTTTGAGTGGCGTGGTGAAGAGAGTGAAAAAAACCCTTTGAGAAATGTTTGTGAAAATGCTAACCCACTCACACATAAGATGGTATACTTATGGAGTTGGCACATTTGCAAAGAGGTTGAAGTTTGGATGATGGTTATGGCTTATTATGATCTTGGTTTGCAATTCTGCTTTGATCCAAAGTGTTTTTGGTCAAGAATTTCCGCGGTTACTGCGGACGGTCCGCGGGAACGGTCCGTAACATCGCCCGGTTTTACCAGAAGGTTCGGGGATTCCAGATCTAGGGGCTTGGACTGTCCGCGGGTGACTGCGGGCGGTCCGTGGATGATGAGTTTTTGACCGTTTGGATCTCAACGGCTAGATTTTTGAATGGCGGACGGTCCGAGGTAGCCGTTAGAGCTCGGGAAAAGTGTGCAACGGCTAGTTTCCCCTCCCCTCTATAAATAGAAGGGGGTTCGGGCCTTGGGAGGGGTTGAGCACCTTGGGAATGTGTTTCCCATGGTTGCGCTTGCCTTGGAAGTCCACTAACTCACTTCTTATTGCAAGATTGCAAATCCATTGCGAATGAGTGCGAATCTAGTGTATTATTTTGAGAGATTGCATCGAGTGGCACTAGGTATTCGTGTTGCGAGTCGGTTTGCTTGTTACTCTTGGAGGTTGCCACCTCCTAGACGGTTTGGTGGATTGAGGCTCTGTTGAAGCACGCAAGGAGATTGTGCGGTGCTCCGGAGAAGGATTTGTGAGGGGGATTGTGCTTACCCCATGGGGATCACAAAGAGCAACTCTAGTGGAGCGTGTCATTGAGTTACCTCACTTGCGAGTGGTGTCTTGGAGTGTCCGGAGTGGCCAGCGGCTTGAGATCTTTGCCCAAGAACCATCGAGGTGTTGGTCGACACAACGAGGACTAGCTTGGTGGCAAACAAGTGAACCTCGGGATAAAATCACCGTGTCAACATTGTCTTCTCTTCTCGGTGGTTTGCAATTCTCAATCACAAGCATTGTATTTATATCATTATATATCTTGTGCTTGTGTGGTTGCTCTTACAATTAGTTGGCTTGTGTAGCTTACTAGTTGTCTACTTGCTTGTGTAGCTAAAAGTAGTGATCTTGTGACTAATTAGCTTGTGTAGCTTAATTAGTCTCTTTGCTTAGTTTGTGTAGCTAAATAAATTGAGCCTTTGGATTAGAATTGTGTAGTCTTGTCTATTGAGCATTGCTAGTGAGCTTAGGAGCTTTGTGCTTTTGCTTATAGTTGTGTAGGAGCTCCCCGGGGTGTGAAGCACTAGTGGCATAGGTTTGTGTGACCTTGCTCCTAGAATTAATTAGGTGAGCTCTTGCTAGGTTGTCACATTATTTGCTTGTTTAGGATTTTTTTATAAGGTGCTAGTGAACATAGATAGAGGGATGAAGTCTTGGCTAGACCGATAGTTTTAATTCCGCATTTGTTTCGGTTAGCCGGTGCCTTAAGTTTTTAGAAAGGACTATTTACCCCCTCTAGTCCACCATCTCGACGCTACACCTATAGTGTGGCTCCCCTCCCTGGAGCGTCGTTTTGGAAGGTTTATCATGTCTGCTGTGGAAACTGCTACTGCTTTTGTTAGTTTCTGAGTCAACAAAAAGAAAAATGGAAAAATAGAAAAGAAAAAACGAAAAAAATGAGGTGCTGCTGGTGGGCTGCTTGTGTTGGTGTGGATGCCGCGGAGGCAACAATGTTAACAAAGCGCAAAGCGCCGAGAATGTTGGTGGCAGCGATGCATTGGAGTTGTAAGTGTGGTGCTGCAATTAGGGGTGGATATCAAGCGAGCCCGGTTCGTTTTGGCTCGGCTCGTTCGAGCTCGTTAATCAAACGAGCCAGCTCGGCTCGGCTCGTTAAGGAAACGAGCAAAAATCCTGGCTCGGCTCGGCTCATTAAGCTCGCGAGCTGGCTCGTTAAGCTCGCGAGCTAGAGTTAAATTTGAAATTGCCACAATAATATATATAATAAAAAATTATAGTATTTATATGGTCCTTATACCTCCAAAATCTATTCTATCATACTATAATAATAAAATATAACCGTAACATCATCTAAAACTACGCATATAATATACCTATATTATTATTAATTAATAATTTGCTCATTAGTCTATAAAACCTTCTAGCTCGTTTGGCTCGCGAGTAGCTCGCGAGCCGGCTCGAACTTGCTCGTTATACTAACGAGCAAAAACTCTTGCTCGGCTCGTTAGAAATATGCACCGAGCCGAGCCGAGCCGGCGGTGATCCGAGCGAGCTAACGAGCTCCGAGCATTTTGGGTACCCCTAGCTGCAATGCAAGGTTGAGTCAACTAAAGTGATGTCGTTATAAGGCTCACATCGATGTTTCAATCCGACCGGACCAAGAGTTTATTAGAAGAGAATTGAGTTTGGTTTGAATTGATGAATGTACAGTGTGTTGATGTCCTAATTCAACTAACCGGTATTGTTGCGGTTGTTTCTCTGGTTGGTTGTATTATTTGGTCTAAATTTAATTTTTCTTTTAATATATCGATCTGTTCGTTTAGCTGGCGGCTGGTCGCTGATATTGATTTATGAGAGAAAAATACTACTAGCTGACTGCTGATAAGCTTGGCGATGAATGGTACAACAAGATACAAGAATTATCCCAACGCAACACAGGACAATTATCAACTCGCACTGCAGTCCGGGTAATGGTCCTGTTAGACATAATCAATTCCTTCAACACAGCAGCAAGGCCGAGCTGCAGTTGGAAGCAGCTGTTGTGAAAACGACTGACCATCCGCCCCGCTATACGGAGACTCCAAGTCAGTTCAGACGGAGACTGTGTTTGTGTGAATGAAACTATATTTTTAAATTAATTTAATGCCGAGAATGATAAAATTTCTAAGTCTGTGAAACTGGACACGGATCTTTCCATTTTTATTTGGTGGCATAGTAGAATGGAGTTCTTTCAAAAGAGAGAGTTTGTAAGAGCCAACGCACCAGAATTCCATTGATGCACATATCCTGCCTCCATTCCAAATTAGTATTCGTTGTTGACTATAATTGATAGCGTTTCACTATTTTATCATTCAAAAAATTAAGCAAGTACTACCTCTGTTCTAAATTATAGTTTATTTGACTTTTTTACTATAAGTTTGACTGTCCGTCTTATTTAAAAAATTTATGTAAATATAGTCAAATTTAAGTTATTTTTGAAGAATTTTTAGTAACAAATTAAGCACTATAAAAAATATGATAATTTGCATAAAATTTTGAATAAGATGAGCGGTTAAACTTAGAGTTAGAAAAGTCAAACGGAGTATAATTTGAAACGGAGGGAGTATCATTTATTTTGCTTGTGATTCATTTCAAAATCAAAGCTAAGTATAATCATTTTTCATATATTTGAATTTATTTAGTTAAATGAATGGTCAAATGTTACGAGAAAAAAATTAACTACGAATAATAATTTAGAGATAGTACATCGCATAATCGTGCAGCCATAACAGCTCCTAACTAACTGCCTATTCTGCCGTTCCAAGCCTGAAGGCCAGGAACGTGAGATCGTATACAACGGTGGAAGCTTATCGCTTACACGTTCCATCAAGAAACAATGTAACCAATTGAGTTGATAAGAATGTTGATCGCCGATGGCTCCCAATAACTCACGTCGCTGGAACTTCACTGTCGACACAGCCAGGCCAAGAGGTGAAGAGATGAGGGCTGAACCCATACACGACTTGAGAAGAACAGGTTAGGAGGAATTCATGGTGAGGTGGAAGTTTCTTTCCCGAGTACTCTCATTCCCATCAAATTTTTCTTCACTGGCAAAGGAGCTCGAGATTGGCCGATTTCCTTTTTCGGGCTTACTATGTTGTAAACAACACTTGTTTTTATAGCAAATTGCTATGCGTATTATATGTGTTAATTAGGTCAGGTCAGGTGATCTAATTATATCGGAATAAATCAGTTTTAACTTTTATGCTATTGAATATTTACGATGAACCGTGGTACTATACAGAGTCTCTATGTGTCATACTATAAACGACACCAGTATTATTGCACTGAAGAATGGCACACATGTCATTATGTCAATCATCAACTCAGATAAATGCGTTTAACATGACAGGTCAACAACACTGCTCTCTCTCTCTCTCTCTCAAACCCAGCTGTAACTCCGAGCTGTTGTGACGACGACTAACGAAGTGACGTTCTGCCCTTCTGTATCCTCTGCTCAAAGACTCCAAGGGAGCTACGGTATGTGGCGCCTGCTGAAGCGGAGGAGCTCATCGGAGTTGTCGCCGTCGTCCACCGCCGAGGAAGTCACCGCCGGCATCGACGGTTCTGGCCTAGTCGCTATCGTCACAGGTCATTCTGGTTGCATGCCCCCTAATATCTCTGTTCTCGTCACAACCAAGCTTGCTGCTGCGCCCTCCAAGTTGTTATTCCTGGTCCTTGGATTTTCTATTTCATTCATGCAGCAGTTGGTCGAAATTCAGTTGCCAGACTCTCTTAACGATCATGCTTGTCTTCTTACGTTCAGGTTCGTCCCATGGGATTGGTGCTGAAACATGCCGGGTTCTTGCGCTGCGGGGCGTGCACGTCGTGATGGGCGTCAGGAACCTGTCCTCTGGCGCCAGCGTCAGGGAAGACATCGTGAGACAGGTTCCCACGGCCAAGATTGAGGTCCTGGAGCTTGACCTTAGCTCCATGTCATCTGTCAGAAGATTTGTCGGAAATTTCAATGCGCTAAACCTTTCACTTAACATTCTTATGTAAGTGTAAATGCATACCTAATAAGCTGATTGACATAGAGATACTAATAGTGGCGAAGCCAGCATGGCAGCCAAGGGGGGGCTGCTGCCTCCTCCTTCCTCCTCCAGCCCCCCTTCCCTCTTCATCTTCAACCTCCAGCCAAGGGGGGGCTTCCATGGTGGCTCCGGCGGTAGGGGGGGCTGGAGCCCCCCCAGCCCCCCCGTTGGCTCCGCCGCTGGATACTATGACTGATATAGATAGCTATCGATGCTCAGAAAATCATTTTTTTTGTAGCTGCAGCAATTATTTTGTTCATTGTTTTCTGTTCTATGTACACATTTGTTGTTTGGATGGGACACTGATACTACTGCGCTTTTTCTGAAGTAATAATGCAGGGATTGCATTAGTACCTTTCGAGCTTTCAGAGGATGGCATTGAGCTTCATTTTGCAACAAATCATCTCGGTATGCCTTAATGTAGCGACTTTTCTGTAAACAGAAACTAAAATTTAATCCACCTGTTTTCCTCACGACTACCTGCTTTTCCAAGCCACCAGTTTTAAACTCTATGCAACAATTTAACAATAAAAAGGCATTTTTAGTTTTACATGGCTACAGTTGGTTCGATTGCTAATTTCTACATCTTGCAATTTGATTCTTGTTACGCAGGACACTTCTTACTGACTGATCTTTTGCTTGAGAAGATCAAAGTTACGGCCAAAGAGAGTGGCATAGAAGGAAGAATTGTGATAGTTGCTTCTGAAGGCTACAAACTTGCATACCGAGAGGGAATCCGTCTTGATAAAATCAATGATGAATCCGGGTTCTTTTCTCCTCACCGAAACAACATATGTATTTTTTTTCTTGTTTGACAGTTTTTTCATGTGATGAATTACATATAAAATTAAGTCAAATTGACAAAAAATAGAGCTGTTGTAAAATACACGGAAGAAAGTCTAACTTTGTCATTGTCGGCAGCTTTAACAGATTTTCCGCTTATGGCCAATCTAAGCTCGCCAACATATTGCATTCAAGTGAACTTTCTAACCATTTGAAGGTACCTGCCGCACTTTAAGTTCTTGGTTTTAGATATGCTGCACATCCCTTTTTGGGTCAAGTGATGATGCACAGTGATCAAAATCTTACATACAATTCCGGCAAAATGCATTATTTATATATAACATGAACAGAAAGGTTTATAATTCGGCAGTCACATTTTTATAACAATTAAAAACATATTGTTCTTCCAATCAATTTATGTTTGCGACTTATCAAGGAAACACTATAAGATGGATACGTCAAAATTGGACGAAAATTTAATATCATTGTTATGTTTTTATCTGTTGTCTGAATAAATGATATAGTACGACTATCTCTGAAAGTTATCTGTAACTGTGCTGACAGGAAGAAGATGCAAAAGTAGTGGTCAACTCCCTCCATCCAGGAGCAGTTGTCACCAATATATTGCACCACTGGGGTGTCTCACAAGGTTCAGATATATTTGATTTGATTAGGAAATTCGATGACTGCAAAATAATATAATTTAGTACTCCCAAACATATGACATGATTATTTTACTCTATCATCATTAATATTAATTTATTTATTACCCTTTCTAACCAATAAGTTCTGGCAACCTATGTGAGCTACTTTTGTCTTATAAAAAAATCAATCTCGGGGTGCAGATAAACCCCCCGGGTTCACGACTTTAACCAATATAACTAACGAGAAAAAGCTGGTAGCTATTTGTCTCTTTTCTGAACGGGCTACAATTTGTTTCTAATATACTGATGATGTAACCTTCTTAATTATTACATCAAGGATTTATCAGCATTTACCTTTTATTTTTCTCCTATATATTTCCAAGAGAAATTGCAATAATTTTTTTAGTAGTGTCCTCCCTCCATGTTAATGTGGAAAAGATGATATTTTTTATAAAATTAACTTTCCATTGTTTCAACGATAAAGGGATGAAACACTTGACGCTCCCATTTATTATTTCTCCAAGAAAATCTGCACTTTGAATGTGGATCGGTTAAGTCACTCACTGGTTGCAACAACTAAACTTAGTTTTCGATGCTGCCTGCCAACAAAATTTATTCTTTGTCTTTTCTCCATCTTTCATTTCAGGTATTTCATCTGCACTTGGTAGATATATCTTCAAAGGTGTTGAACATGTAAGTTTCTTATCAAATTTTATTCTTCTCTAAAACTAAAAAATGCAGATTTGTTCTATTTTATTCCACGAGCATTTCACGTCATGTATTGTGTTATGAAAAATCGATGAGATGTTTATATCACCGACCTAAGGCTGAGATTGCCATGAGTATATTGTAGTTCTTATCATCTTGTTGTTCCATAGCTGGCCTTAAGAGTCATTGATCTGCCATTGTGAACTTTTAAATTAAGCATTGCATAAACGTTGGCAGCAGGCAGCTTATACATCTGTTCCAGCGTCATACTCACTTTGTTCCAGAAAGAATGCAACTCTTGCATCTCAATGAGTCAAGCAGTTTCAAGTTTGACCATATTTATACAAAAGCTTACTGACATTTATGATACAAAATAAGTACCATTAGATTAACCATATAATATATTTTTATACTAAGTATATTTGGAAACATAAATGGCAATGCTATTTTGTATAAATTTTGTCAAAGATAAAATTATTTGACTCATCAAGAAGTGAGAGTTGCATTCTTTTTAGGATATTTTTAGGATAGAGTATGAACCCATGTAAGTATGTAACTAATCGATCCTTTTGCAGGGTGCAGCCACAGTATGCTATCTGGGATTGCATCCTCGGGCTTCTGGAATCACTGGCAAATACTTTGTAGACTTCAATGCTGTAGAACTAAAATCTCCTGCAAATGACAAGGAATTGGCCAAGAGGCTCTGGAATTTTAGCGGGAGCCTAGTCCATTGAAACAATGTTTTAGTGCAACAACTATGGGAAACAATTTTAGCAAATAGCCATCCTTGTAATATAACTAAAACAGTTAAGGAACAAAAATGCCGAGGTTTATGCATTAATAGATTTGTATTAAGCAAAAAAACGAAGGAAAATCGCCATCCAACAGGACCGACAAAGAACTTGCCATCCATCCACTCTCGGTATTCTTCGGTCTCCTCTCGGCATCTTTACCGAGCGAGCAAGGCTCGCCATCCCCCTCCCCCGCACCCAAGCCCCTCCTTAGAGCATCTCCAAGAGAGTAGCAAAAAATGGTTAGCTAAAATTCTGATTTAGCTATCATGTAAAATGAAATGGCTAGCTAAAAAGCAATCCAATCCAACAGACTCTTTATATTGGAACCATGTGGGCTACAATTTTTTTTTCTTGCTTTGGGCCTGCTCGGCAGCTTGCTAGGCCCATTTTGAAACATACCCAGTCGAGCGTAGCCGCCCGGCCGCCGCACTCACGGCTCGCCGCCGTCCGG
>OAMR01000287.1:1338002-1354396 GCA_900205405.1 Echinochloa crus-galli
ATGTATTTTTGTACATTCATTCAGGTTTTATATCTAACATTTTTTCTTCCTTTGTCAGTTTCAGAGAAAATTGACTGGCACGCTTACAGGATTCAGACGATCGGGCACGTGTGAAGCCAGCTGATTCGGCTTGCTGTGTGCTTGGCGTGAGAAGCCGATTTTGCGTCAACAGGTCCTCGTCGCCGCTGCCAGCACCGGCGGACCTCTCCGCCGCCGCGCGCTACCCGCTCCCGCTCGACACCGGGCTGCCCGCCGGCGAGCACCGCCTCATCTCCCTCTCCGCCGCGGCCGGGCTCGCCTCCCGCTCGGTGGCCGCCGCCGCGACGGCGGCGGCGGCGGCATTGCCGGAGTAGCAGAAGCTTGGCTGCAGCGCCGCCAGAACCAGGCCAAGACTCAGCTCAAGATCCAAGCTTTGAGGCGGCATGTCTACCAAGCTAACCTAGCTGATGAGCTAGCTCCTAGCTGGTGGGGAAGAGAAGACGAAAGCTATAAGTTCACTACTCGGCACCGGTCGCCGGAGTTCCTGTGCGAGCGCGAGACCCGGGCGTCTGCTCCAATCGCGAGCAGCCACGAGGGGGGCGCACCCATCACCTTGTGCGCACGGGGCGCACCGGATTTTTTTTCCGCAAGTACATGGCGCCGGAGTACCTAGAGCATGGTGTGGTGTCGCCTAAGGCCAATGTGTATTCGCTGGGCGTGGCAGGCGGCGTTCTGCCCCACCTGTTCGGCTATATTACAACCTGATTTAGAGAATTGCTCCTGTTTATTTATGCCTGTTTTTCCTTATCCACGCAGACTTTTAGTTTCTCACCGAAGTCAGCCGGGAAGCCTCCATCTATTTTTTTTATAATTTTGATTCCAAACCCAGTTAATTTGCCCTCACCGACAGTCGAACCTGGATCTGCAGCGTGCTACTCAGGTGCACTAACCACGAGGCTAGAAGTCCTTTCACAACCACTGTACTTTTATTGCCAACAAAAACATAGAAGTGATCCTAACACAAGCACAATCCTATAGTTTTAAAAAAAAGAGTAGAAGATGAAAAAACAACAACATATTATTGGTACTACACAAGGCCGGGCTGCTTCTCAAAATTTTGTAGACTTAAATGGCATGAGTTTACTGAAGTATTAGGCTAAATCTATACATGGGTAACTCATAAACACAGGTAGGCAAGCAATAGAAAAAGAGAAGGTTGGAAAGGGATGAAGAATTCCAATTGCATCATTCCTGAGGCCTCTCAATCTGAGTTTGCTTTTTAAAAAAAAAGTAACAAAAAAACATATGTTTTCTACTAGATGTTTGGAACGGAAGAGAGCAACAGATATATAGAGCAAGCAAGCTCTCTCATATTGGATTTGTAGAAGCTGTTTACCCAATGTCTCATATTCTCACCAAATCTTCTCAAGGACGTTTATATGGCTTGGTATTGTTGTACTAGGTACTGCCAAGGGGTTGCATTTGGACCAGACAGAAGATTCCCGGCAATATAAGTGTATTTCAATGAGAGGGCGCATCTGGTAGATAATGTCACTGATGAGTACAACACATGTTAGGTTAACTAATTTTTTAATAAAGAAAGAAAAAGTTTAAATTACTACCCTCACCAAAGTCCGAATAACCCCCAAAAGTATGTTTGGTTCATTTTACACCTCAACTATCTCAATTGGTCTAGTTTATCCCTTCATAAGATTTCTCTTTTTTTCATGCACACATGTTATTTTGAGTTGAAATTTTGTTGTATAATAGAGTGGATCATAAATTATATTCAAAAAATATATTATGATTTTTTGTCATTATTTTTTAAGTCTATGATATGTAATGATAAATTAACTATATCAAACAAAATTTTATGTGAAATAATAATGTACAATCGTATTATATTTTTGAAAATACTATATGTAGGTCTGTATCATCCCACAAAACTTTAACTTGAAACACTATTTGTGCATTGTTGGCGGTCGTTACAACCCAATTTCGACCACCAATACTCGGGAATAAATGAGGCTTTATGTAACATTCCATGTACTTAGGTTTTATTTCTAATGGAGTTCCACGAGTTTTGGTGAGTGTTGCTTGTGCAGGTACAACAACAAGAAATGTGTGCTATAGGGGTCGGAAATGACCGATTCGGCCAAACGACATGTTCGGTCGGTTACCCCCCTTAGCCGTACAAGCCACCGGGTGCCGTCCACGTCACCGATGACTAAGCAGACACGATGTACGACATGTGGACGACCACCAACACATACCAAAGCCCGCCAGTACACCAGAAGGCCTCCAACTCAGCCCAAACCGAGGAACCGACCTAACCACCGACCCAGGAGGTGATCCAACACGTGGGAGGGACAAAGGCGGCGCAGAGGTCGGTTCGGCCGAACCCCCCAGTTCGCCCGAACTGGCTCCACCGCCTCAAAACCGACCTGGAGGAGAGATCAAGGCCGTAGAGGGTTGAGGCGGTGCACGTGGCACTTCGGCCGAACTCCTTGGTTCGCCCGAACCAGGAGATTCGCCCGAACGGCCCGGCACTGCCTCCCAGCTGCCTTGGCTGCCACTCTACCTCCCACCGTCCTTGGCCACTATAAATTGAGGCCCTTGGTCACTTGCAAGACACACAACACAAGAGAAGAAGAAGAGTAGGCGTCGCTAGGTTCCGCCACTCATATCAGTAGAAATAGGGAGAGAGGAGAGGTGAGCGTCCCAGAGAGGAGCCGGAGTGTCGGCCCCTCTTCCCGCTGTACCTCTACGGATACGGCTCCACTTCAAGTGACATCCGGGTCATGTCTGGTAACTCTTGTATCTCTCTCTGATTAATTGAGCATTCAGTTCTTACATTCATTTACTTGTTTCGTTCTTCATTCTGTGCTTAGTTGATTGGTATAACTGTATACTGGTTGCTTAGCCTGGGTGCTTATCTTACTATAGGAGATAAGTAGTTATTGACTAGTGTAGGAGTGGTTCCTCGACTTGCCAGTAACCTTAGAATCCGCCCGTCGCAACGGAGGTGGTAGCCGTAAGGTGGTGACAGCCCTTACGGTCTTTGTAGCCCATCACGTTAGTTCCGGTGACTTAGGACCCAAGGTTCAGGGTAGTCGGCACCCCTTCTCATCCTTTCTGTGTGGTCAGAGGCTCTCGCCTTCGTCTTCCCCTTGCCCTCACGCTTCGCTTGCCGCTCCTTGTTCGCTCTCGCCGCGCTCGTCCCCGCACCGCCGCCCGTCATGGCGATCGTTGAGGGAGTCACCGAGTGGACCCCGTCTACCGCCAACCTGCACCTCCTGGAGGGCTTGGTGGAAGGCGGGCAGCTGTCGCCTCGCGGCAATCTGGCGAAGCCGGCGTGGATCGTCCCGCCGGTGGCGGCCAAGGTGCCGCACCCGCCGGAGGGCAAACACTCTTTCTTCTGCTTCCTTGACGAGGAACGAAGGCCGAGAGTCCATACGAGCATTTGCGTGAGTTTGAGCAACTCTGCTCATGCCTGACCATTGCGGGCATGACACAAGAGACACTCAAATGGAAGCTATTCCCGTTCTCATTGACGGGAGGAGCAAAGAAGTGGTACTCTCTGTCTGTCGGTACTATGGAAGGAAGCTGGAAGACCCTTATAGAGAAGTTCTGCCTAAATTTCTTCCCAGTTTCCAAGGTAGCTAGTCTCCGAATCGAAATTCTTACCTTTAAGCAATTAAAGGGAGAATCGTTAGGAACTGCTTGGGCTCGTTTCAAGTAAATACTGGCCTCAGGACCGGACCTAAGCCTACCAGAACCTGTTGTTTTACACACTTCAGCCTTGGCCTCTGTCCCGTAGCCGCCACTTTCTTGGACTCTGCTTCCAAAGGGTCATTTTTTCATTTGACTCCTGGTGAAGCGAGGATAGTCCTGGAGCGTATCCTAGACGACACTCCCTACACTGGAGTCTATGAAGAACTCCTCGATGAAGAAGATAAGCAGCCTAAACCTGAAGACCCTGTACACCAGCAATCCAAATCTATCAGCTCTTCCATTCCATCAGAACCCGACGCTCAATTCGAACCACAACCTTACTCTAGCCTGGACTACTATCCTCCACTCTACACCACTCCCTACGATTTTGACGATGGTCTGTTCGATGACATCGATTGCGCCATACGTCTCCCACGTGGACAATGTGTAGAGGAAAAGGATCCACTACCCGACAAGGAAGCACTAGAATATCAGAGAGAGTATTTAAGCCGTCTCTCTGCCATCAAGAGTCGGGAATGGCTAGACGAGGTGGAAGCCTCGACCGAGGTCGTTAAAATGCCCAAGAGAATCCGAACAATCTTTTGTGAGGTTATGGGCATGGACAAAGAAATCGGGTATGACCCGAGCCTTGGAATCAACATAATATCTAGCTCCTTGGTGCGAGCTCAACTTCACGATGAACCATGGTCCTCATCTCAGAAACATTTAAGGTTCATATCGGGAAGAGTCCTCGATTGTTTAGGGATCTTGCGGGTCATACCCGTTAAGATTAACGACCCTGAACTTTTTCTAGATTTCCATATCTTTGACCTACCCAATGACTCCACACATTCCATCTTTATTGGTAGGCTAATCATGAAAATTGTCGCTAGGCAATTGTCACGGAGATTCGTCTTTGATCGGGGAAAGACTAGATTCAAAGCCAGAAGCCATCATCTTCCCCCGTCGTACTCCCTAATACGATCCTCTGCCTACACCTCCCACGAGTAAAAGGGGATTCATAGTTTCTTTGGCCGCACCGGGCTTTATAGGTGTTTCATCAAAAATTTCTCTCAAAAAGCCTGGTCGTTGACCAATCTCTTAGCCAAGGAAACCCCTCTCTTCTCTGATCGAGAGTGCTCTTTCACACCCTCAAGAAAGCACTCAGTTTCGCTCCTATCATCGAGTCCCACGACTAGAGCAATCCACTAGAAATCATGTGTGATGCGAGCGATTTTGCTATAGGAGCTGTTGTGGGCCAAACCAAGGACAAGAAACATTATGCTCACTGGCCCCAGCTCAGCTATACAACCACAAGAAAAAAAGGAACTCTTAGCAGCTGTGTTTGTTATAGACAAATTCCGGTCCTACCAAGTTGGTGCTAAGGTCATAGTCTATTCAGACCATGCTACTCTGAAGTATATCTTGGCCAAAAAGGATGCAAACCCAAGACTCATCTATTGGGTTAAAAAGGGTATAAGTCCCGTTTGATCTTTCCATCAGCGATTTTCTTACGGGGTGATACGCTCCTCAAAGCCACAACACTAGAGTCGTGGTACGCCACCATAGTTGACTTCATGGTGTTAGGGTACGTCCCATCAGGTGAAAATAGGAAAAGATTGGTTTATGAGAGCAGACATCACCTATGGGACAACCCGTATCTCTTCTGGATACAAAATGGACTCAGACGATGCATACCTGCACCTGAGGCACATAACACCTGGGAGAGGTATCCTGGAGCACCTTATGAAGGACATTATGGAGCATTTAGAACGAAGGTCAGGCAATATGGAGATGCTAAGGAATTTAGCAAGAGATGCCCACACTGCCAGAAACACGGGAAAGAGACGCAAAGCCACTCACCAGCAATATTCAGTAGAAATCTTTGATGTAAGGGGAATAGACCCCATGGGTCATTTCCCTAACTCAGAGAACTACGAGTTTACTCTAGTAGCTATAGATCCCGTCTCTAGCTGGGTAGAAGCCGAGCCCTATCGAGCCGCAGCCACCAGGCTAGCTAAGCAAATGTCCCATGAAAACATCATGCCTCACTTTAGCGTCCCTGGGCTGGTCGTAGAGGCTCCCATCTCATTGACTCCATCTAAGCTTGGGGGAGCCACGTTTTCACCCCCAAACTAGTGATCAAGCACAACATCCAACACTCACATCAAGAACATTCTGCAAAGATCGTCAATTAGATGGGTAGGTACTAGAGAGATAGGCTCACTGATGCACTCTGGGCATACTAGACCTCTCCAGTTTGGGCAAACTAGGACAATTCGGCCAAACCATGTTGGTTCGACCGAAGGAACCCTCTTTTGCCCCTTGAGCGTCCTTTTGGACCCTTGATCCTATCTCTATCCCATCTTGTCTCAAAGTCGCTAGGAAAATGTTGGGAAAAATGCTAGTCGATCCCAAGTCAGAAACCATCCTCCATCACTTTCCTGAGCACGACCCAGTGCTTACATTTCTTAGCCACCCAATCCTTGACCTTTCCTCACCCAAGGGTTCCCTCTCCAAGACTATCATGAGCAAAACTATCAAAACCCCTAAAGCCACCCGATTTGAACATCCCAAGGAGGAGGAAGAAGAGGAACCCATGGATAAAGAGCCTGAATGATCTGGTGCAAACACACCAGAAAATTTAATAATCTCGGTGAGTAGGTCACTGAAGGCGAGCCTTGGCAGATGGACAAGGATGACAAGATCAATGTCCTTTGCCAAGCACTCACAGCCAAATTCAAGAGGCTCGCCAAAGCCACGTAACATCTAAGCCTTTACGATCCATCTATAGAGTAGATGTCGTGTGGTTGTATTTTTTAGAGCACCATTAGTTTCAATTTATTTCTTTTTTCGATTTCCCTTTGCTCAAATCATTGTTTAGGAGGTGCTCTAATTATTTTCCTTCCAAATATTTTATCTCCAACCTTAGCTTAATGAATAAATAAAATTGGAGTTGAATGCAGAAAGAATAAAATTGTCGCTCCGGTTGGTGCATTTGAGCCAACCGGAGATTGCCCTGTTTAACAGAAAGATACATGAGTACAGGCATTACACAGTAGAGGAACAGGACGAGAACGAGCAGGCCGACCAGCTAACTTAGTACCTTTCAAGGTTGAATTCCCTACTAGTGAAGAGTCCAAGCTTGGGGGAGGACCCCCATCAGGTAAGTTCCGAATTACTCAGCACTTTGGTCATTCAATTGAAAATACTTCCTTTGAATAAACTCCCAACCATGCATGGAATGAAACATATGCCTCTCACTTTGGAAATGATGAATAGTTGCTCTGTCATTAATTTTGCTAGTACTTTGTTGCAACTAGTTGCTTGACTATGCTTGAGTTATTTGGCATGAGTAGAAATGAACCTGAAAACTTTGTGGGAGCATTGGCCTTATTCCAAGTCTAGGTTGTTGTGGGGATTGATATAGTGAGACTTTGGTTGAATCCTATTTCTGCTCTTAGTATGGTGAAAATATCGGATGTTTATGCTTTCAAAAATAAAATCCTCATTGGTCAAAAATTCCTACCAGAGCCATATGATAGGATTAGTTCTAAACTTTCTACCATATGCTGCTTGTCATCTTAGTGAGCTTGTCAAATTGTTGTGACCTTTGTGAGGAACCTTTCATGCTCTCAAGATCGAGATTCACATACACTCCACCTCTCACTTGCAATTCCTACACTGGGAGTTAGCAAAACCATGCCATCATCCATTCCACAAAAATAAACTTCATGTTCTTTGATTCCCTCTCCAAATATCTTTGAAGTAGAGGCATGGGCTATGCAAAAAAAAGCATGCCAAGTGGCATGGCAAAAATATGAGAAAAAGAAAAGCATGCCAAAAAGGCATGGCAAAAAAAAGAAGAAGAAGAATAAAAGATAGCCCATGCTCTAATCCACATATTCCACTCCGCATATTCCACGCACTTGCACTTCTCGATCTAAGAGTATGAATTGATTCTCCTAAGGTCCGGTTTTTGACTTAGCAAAATATAAGATGCTTGTATGCTTTCATTTTTTATCCCTGAGCTACATGTTAGGATGAAAAGAAGGCAAAGCCTTTGGTGAGGATTCAAATACACTTGAGCGATTGAGTGAGCCAATGAGGAACAATTTATCTTTTCACAAAAGGGTGAAAACTCCGAGATAGGATCCTGAAAAGAGTAGAGTGGAATAAAACTAAGTTAAACTGTTCATCCTTTCAACCGCCCAAGATAAGGAGATTGCTCTAAGCCCCATAGGTAAAATGGTGAATTAATACCTTGCTAGTAATTCAAGTAAATTTGAGTACTAGTTGTTTATAAAGTTACCTGCAAGAGAAATGACATTGTAGCAACTCCTGATCCACCGAGCCTAAGTTTTTATCTTTGCTCGAGGACGAGCAAAGAGCTAAGCTTGGGGGAGCTTGTTGGCGGTCGTTACAACCCAATTTCGACCACCAATACTCGGGAATAAATGAGGCTTTATGTAACATTCCAGGTACTTAGGTTTTATTTCTAATGGAGTTCCACGAGATTTCGTGAGTGTTGCTTGTGCAGGCACAACAACGACAAATGTGTGCTATAGGGGTCGGAAATGACCGATTCGACCGAACGACATGTTCGGCCGGTTACCCCCCTTAGCCGTACAAGCCACCGGGAGCCGTCCACGTCACCAATGACTAAGCAGACACGATGTACGACATGTGGACGACCGCCAACACATACCGAAGCCCGCCAACACACCAGAAGGCCTCCAACTCAGCCCAGACCGAGGAACCGACCTACCCACCGACCCAGGAGGTGATCCAACACGTGGCAGGGACAAAGGCGGCGTAGAGGTCGGTTCGGCCGAACTTCCCGGGTTCAGCCGAACCCCCCAGTTCGCCCGAACTGGCTCCACCGTCTCAGAACCGACCTGGAGGAGAGATCAAGGCCGTAGAGGGTTGAGGCGGTGCATGTGGCACTTCGGCCGAACTCCTTGGGATGTGAATATTTAACGTAATTTTGGGATGTGAATATTTAACGTAATTTTGGGATGTGAATATTTAACGTAATTAATACATTTAATTTTCTCAATTTTCTAAAATTTTTCAGGCTTTATATAATTAACAGGGAATTTAGTATAGAAAAATTCAATTTTCTAAATTAAATTAAAACAATATAGGTTTAATATTGGGTGCCTTGCATTCATGCCGGCTGCATTGAGATTTGCATGTGGGTGGTTCAAATAAGAATTTAAATCTAGTTTAAATTCGAGTTTGAATTTCTTTGTTTTGAGCCCTATAAAAGTTCTTTTGGCCCGACTTCGATTTCGCCCCCTGAACTTTTTCCTCGGTCCGTTTCTGCACCCTCCTTTCTTTTCCCGGACCAGCCCAGCTCCTTCCCCGCTCTTCTCTCGGCCCAGCTCGCCAGCCCCGCGCGCGGCCCGCTCCCCAGCTCCCCGCTCCGGCCCAGCTTGGCCCAGTTTCTCCACTCGGCCCACTCCGCCCTGCCCCTTCGCCCCGTGCCAGCTCGGCCCACCGCTCCAGCGGCCCAGCTTTTTCCCCTCCCTCTCTCCGGATTGGGCCCAACAAGGCTAACCGCTTCTCGCCGCCAGGGGTCAGAACGCCATCGCCGCCTTGGCATGCGCCCCGGCCGTCCCGGCGTTTGTGCCGCCTCGCCATCCGAGCGCGCCTGCACCTCCCGCTGTCCTATATATCCGCCAAAGCTGCCGCCCTCAGCACCGCCTCACCACCGCCGCTCCCTCCTCCTTCGCCTCTACCATCCGCGCCGCGCCACCCGCCGCGATTCCGCGTGTTCGTCGCCCGACGGACGAAGCCGAGCCCTCCCGCAGTTTCCCCCTCGCCGAACCACGCCAGCTCCGTTGTTCCTCGTCGTTGCCCGCCGCCAGAGCACTGATGTCCACCTAAAGGCGCCGCCGCCGGGCAATGGCAGCGGAGGCCGGCCGCCACAGTCTCCGCCGGTGAAGGAGATCATCACCACGAGCATCCCCACGACGAGCCGCGTCTCCGCCGCCCCTTCGCGCCGCCGTTCGTCCACCGGAGGAGCTTCCCCCACGAGAGCCGCTCGCCGCCGGTCATGTCGTCCGCCACAGCCGAAATCCGGACATCGCCGCTCGTCTCTGCCGATGGTGAGCAGCCCCCTCGCGTTCCCCTTATCCCCCTCTCTCGCTTGCGCTACCTATCCGCCGCCCTAGACCGCCGCATAACAGAGCCGCCGGCGAGCCCCTGTTCCACCCCGAGGAGGAAGAAGCTGGTTTTGCGAATAACACCCTGCAATATATCCCTGTTCACACATAAACCCAGCCCGAACCCTTCTTACAGATCCAACCCTCACCTTTACCCTATTCAAGAGCTCTCCTGGCTGAGTCTTGCGAAAACACCCTAACTAGCCCTCCGAAGCTATAGATAATTGCAACTAGGTCCTTGCAACCATGTTTAGTGCATAAAATGCGTGTTTCAGATCCGATTTAATTCGTTTCCGTTGCGTTAGATTCATGTCAACTTAAATTACTCATTAGCGCTGTTAATTGACATTTAGTTTGTTTCTGAGTTTTATTTAATATTAATTGAATTAAAGGCTATTTAAATGTGTTTTCTAATCCAACTAAGGTTTATATTCGGTTTTACATGTTGATATTGATTTGACTAATATTCATTTAATGACTTTTCATAAACAAATATAAAATGATTAAATGTGTATGATAACTCGCTTTTCTAATTAAAAGATGATTAAGTTCAACTTCGACGCTTTTCATAAATAAATGTCAATTTGATTAATTTTAACATTAATATATTGTGAATAATAATATGACTAGTTCAACACGGTTCATGAAGTTAATCGATCAGATACTCTCACATATCTCATTTCAAATCAATATTTAATTTGATATAATTTATACATAAACAATTATAAATAAAATGTGATTAAGTTTCACCTTGATTTTACAAATTCAAATAGAATTATTGAAATAATGTCTACTTATGATTTTCTTTAGTTAAAATTAATCAAGCACATAGCTATCATTCAATAATTCAAATCTTTCGATAGTTGTATCTTGCTACCTATCTCACATTTAATACACTGTTCATTACATACGCATGTGTCTAATATTGTTTACCGTTAAGGTTATTTCCTAGCATTTAATTTCCCTGTCCTTGTATTCCTATGGGTTTATGCATATGGGTAGTATTTTGCTAGGCGCAGCTACTGTCACCTTTATTATTAATGTTAATCTTGATATAATGGTTCACTTCAATCTTTAATGATAAAATATGCTTTTTAGCAACATGGTCCTTGGACTGGGAACTCCTTGGACTGGGAACTCCACACGTTGCGCATTTAACTTGTTGGCCTGCGTGCCGCGCGTTGGACGCTATCGACCCCCTCACGGTGGATTCCGTGGGCGTACGTCGATCTCGGTGCCTAAGTTTTCACCACCGTATAGTACTCCAGCTGCTACTGTCTTGTTAGGGTGTCTTGTGAAAGCCTCGTAGCGTCCCTATGCAGTCACACCTCGGAAGTGTTGATGTGCGTGGTTGGGTGCAAAGTTCCTTTGAACTTTTACGCGACTGGTGGGTAAAGGGCGAAACCTCTGCAGAGTGTACGATCTATCATGATAGCCTTGCTCAGGGTCACGAGCGGCCTGGATCCTTTTTGATTAGAACTTGATGGTTATTATTGTTGTTTAATGACTTACACTATACAATTGGGTTACAACTGGGAGTCCATTTGTTGACGCAAAATCGGTTCTCACGCCAAGCACACAGCAAGCCGAATTAGCTGGCTTCGCACGTGCCCGATCGTCTGAATCCTGTAAGCGTGCCAGTCAGTTTTGCCTGCAAACTAACAAAGGAAGAGAAAATGTTTAGATAAAAACCTGGAACATGCCGGATGATCCATATCTACGGCTACGAAGCCAGCTTTGAATGACATATAGCTACAAGCATGCTATCTATCGACAGTTTGAACTCCATTCGGTAATCAACAAAGATGTACAGAGACTACACTACCGAATGCATGATGTCAGCATGACGATCGATCATTATTTAATTGGATAATCACAGTCACGACCGTAAATAATTAATTGTAGATTCAACATAATAAATGATTAGAGAACATAATCATAAATCTCTGCAAAAACAAACATGCAAAGATCCAAAAACGCTAGTCCACCGCATGTCTATACGCTCCCGAATCCGTCAAGCATAAAACAAAACAAGTTAATCCACCGCATGATACGACTTGTTTTATAATTACACCACCAACCAAGAATAGATCAATCTACCGCATGATATACTCTAAACGTGGAAGGCTAAAAGCATTCTTTAATTTAAACAGAAGAAATCTACGATCACGTCCCATTGATGAAAGCATTGCCGAATACGGCTGTACAGCCGAATCGGGTTCCATGAAGAAGGAACAAACGTTGTTAATGATTATAAATCCATCAGATCGCAATCGAGCTCTAATCCACCGGATGATTAGTTCTTAGAACGACCCAAAAACCTGCATCTACCGCATGATACCCGGCTCTGTCAAGATCTACAAGATTATCAAGCTTGAACCCGCAACACGTGACAATTTAGATTGACTCGAGGTCGGCTATAGAGAGATAGTGGTTTATTTGCCATATTACAAATCACAGCCGATTCTAATCAATCTAAATTGGGCAAAGAGAGTGTTATATGAATTAAACATAAAGTAAAACCCAAACAACACAAGATAAATTGATGAATCTATTAGACATTGCCAAAATCTAATAAATTCGATAGCTTGCTTCAAGCTAAACCTTAGCCCACCGCATGGCTCATGATCTAACAAAGAAGCCTACTTGAATCAAGCTTAAATCCACCGCATGATACTAAGCATGATACAAGGTTGTCGATACTTACGGAGGTCGACGGATCGATGACTCCCCTCGAAGATTTCGACGACACGACTAAAGGACTCGAAAAGGTGGCGCAAGGCCGGTTTGTTGTACGATTGTTCGATCCCTATTACAATTGTCATGGGTTTATATTTATACCCAGACTTTGACACGATTCCTAATCGACTACGATTACAAAACGTTTATTTCCAAAGAAATACGTCGAAGTGCCGTATTCATCTCGCATTCTTTATCAAATCGGCTTTTTCCTTGTATTCAATCCACGTCATCATGCGTCCCCGAATGCTTTCCATAGAGCAACTCCCTTGCCGAATCGGCGACGGACTCCCGACCGCAGAATGCCTTTGCCGAACGCCCTTGAAGACAAGCTTTCCTTTCCGAACGATATCTTTTACCAATCCCGGCCCACATGTCAGTCTCTACAGGGATCAACCTTCTTTTCTTCCTACCCATGAGGCCCATAACCGCAGAAACCTAAATAGCGCCGCTATAGCGTCGCAACGCTAAATCAGAATAGCGCCGCTATTCCACGCTATAGCGCTGTTAGCGAGGTTAGCGGCAATATGTGCAATATTATTGCGGCACTCGTCTCTGGCCGCTATAGCGTAGCTCGCTATTTTCAACATTGATTCACACGATCATGACGTACCGTGCTGATGAATATTCTCAAGTACGCTACAGTAGACTGCTCATTAAATCGTGAACTTGCATATAGTGACCACTAATTTCAAAAAAAAAAGGTGACCACCACTACCTTCCCAGCTTGCACGTATATGCATGTATGTACCCGGCCTGCAGGAGGATTTTATTCCCTTTCGTCACAAATTTCTTCGCTTTCTCAGGGTAATCCAATGGATCTCCGCCAATGCTGCTCCAGCCGCAGCTCCTGCTGCGCCTCCAGCCGCGGCCCCTGCTGCGACATCCGATTCTTTGAGTTCGTCCAATCGAACTCTGGAGTCGGATGACTTTCGCTATTCAGATAGCGATGCTCGTCGCTTTAAGCAAGAGCGCGACGAGATCGAGATGCGCCACGAGTTGGAGGTCGTCTCCAAGCAAGCCGGGATCGCGGATCTCGAATGGCAGCACGAGCGCAAGCAACTGCTCGAGACCATTGACGGTGAGACTTGTTCTTTGCATTAATCCCAATCTGTTCTTGAACCAATCTAATCTTTGTTGCCTCGTCTTGCAGATCGTGACGCCGAGCTCAATCGGCTAAAGGCGCTGGTGGAGGAGCTGGCGAACAAGGTGAACGCACCTGGAGAGAAACCAGAGGCTCGCCTCGGTGCTGTAGCAGGTCGAGTCGACGAGGTGGCTCTTCATGGCGTTCGCCTGGGTGCTGCTGTGGGCCTCGTCGCCATGTCAACGCATACCGGCCGCGACTACTCCATCCTTCCGGCCGGTTTCGCCGACGGCAACCCAGAAGACGTCGATGACATCGACACCTCCATCGAGCGCCTTGAGGGCCATGGCACAGCCGTCGCCGATTCAATCCATCCCCATTCTGTCTTGAACAGACTCTTTGAGTAGTTTGTATTTAGGGATGGTTGAATACTAAAAGTAGCTTCCGCAACAATCGAAATTCTTTCCGTCACGTTTGGATTTTTGCGGAAGCATCGATGATATTGAACACCTTGATTGCCGATTCAGTTCATCCCTAGTCTGTCTTGAACAAGTTGTCTCAGTAGTTTGTACCAGGGATTATTGAATTTCGGCAATAAAGTTTATCTTTTGTGATTCCTCTGTGATATCTTTACTGAATTGATGATGTACATTATTAGCACTAAGGGCAATACAATCTAGTATTGGCCATTTTTCCCTGTTGGAAATTTTTTGCTCTGAAGGCGGCTTCTTCCCGAATGCCGGCTATTTCCATTATTTCTAGCAATTTGTGTCTTAATCAACGATCAATCTCAATGCTAGGATAATATTTCTTCAAATATCGGAGAAGAAACATCATCCAGTCAAGCTCCATCAGAGAAAATTCAGGCAAAATTGAAGGACATTCTCTCCTTGCTGCACAGAGATATTCAAGACCAAGTCAAGGACGCTGAGTGATGAAGCAGGCTCCTCCTGAAAGAAAAGACTATTGATGAATTGAATGATGATAAATGAATAAGAGAGGAATGACTTTATTTACCCCTGTCCTGACTTCCTGAATGGGAGAAGGAGACCTCTCAAGCTCAGTAGAAGGGCCCTGCATATCATACTGAAGAGAGATTGGAGAGTTCCAGTGGAGATATCACAGAGGAATCACAAAAGATAAACTTTATTGCCGAAATTCAATAATCCCTGGTACAAACTACTATTAAGTCATTGGATCATGAATCACATTTAGCTGACATAAGAAAAACTCTAGAGTGCACTAGAAAACATGGGCTTAAGATGAACCCGAATAAGTGTGCTTATGGAGTTTCGGCTGGAGAGTTTCTGGGATTTTTGATACATGAAGGAGGAATAGGAGTTGGCAAGAAGAGCATGAAAACGATTGATGAAATTGTTCCTCCAACTAATCTTAAAGAGCTACAATCACTACTTGGCAAGATAAATTTTGTGAGAAGATTCATATCAAATTTGTCACAGAAGGTGTTACCCTTTTCTTCACTACTGAAAGTCAAAAAAGATCAAAAGTTTGTATGGGGTCCTGCAATTCGTGAAAAGTTATTCGGGATGGAGTTTGAAGATCTGGGTCAGTTGTCACAAAAATTGGCATTAATGAGTAACCAAGCATATGGCTTCAAGAAGGATGGTAGATTTGCCAAACAAAATGATGTGGCCGACATTTACAACCAATTCCTCGAGAGAGCAGATCAAGGGGATGAGTATGAAGATAATGAAGAAGTAGCTGCAGCAGAAATAGTGTGGGGCAAAGAGCCGATTACTGTGAATCAAAAGTGGGTCAAGCAGACTAAAGGTGCTTATGATTTTGATGTAACCAAAGCAGACAAATTGTTTGATTTCATTGTGAAAGAAGGCCGAATCAAGTTACCAGAGGGGCATTCCATGCTTCGGCCGGATGGAGTAAGAGACAAAAAATATTGTGGATTCCACGACAGAAACTATCCCTGTATTGCTGACAGATAGCTTGTTCATAGCTATATGCCGATCAAGATTGGCCTTGCAAGCCGTAGAGATGGAACTGTCTGGTATCACCCGGCATGTTCCAGGTTTTATATCTAAACATTTTTTCTTCCTTTGTCAGTTTCAGAGAAAATTGACTGGCACGCTTACAGGATTCAGACGATCGGGCACGTGTGAAGCCAGCTGATTCGGCTTGCTGTGTGCTTGGCGTGAGAAGCCGATTTTGCGTCAACACGCATAAATTATGCGTGTATTAATATCACGCGGATACAACGCAAACATGTTTAATAAAGAGCATTCGAGACCTTTTTTACCATTCTTCATAAATTGTCTGAAAAAAGTTGTTGTATCCCGGATCGGAGGCAATAGTTATAGAGCAATTTTAAAATGCTTGGGACTAATTAGAGCTATCCGTTCCGAGAAATCGGATGTTGAAACAACAAGCAATATCATTGCAAATCACTGAATCATTGACTCCAAAATTTGATGAATATATATGGGGATGTCAATAACAGATAATGTGTTGTACAATTGATATGTGTTTATTACTGTCTATTTTAGATGCATGATGTGAAAGGCCAAAGGGAGGGCTGCCTAGTGTTGATTCAATGATTTGCAATGACATTGCTTGTTGTTTCACTTGCAATGATAATTGCTTGGAGTCTCAAAAATTTCAGTTTCCACACATTACAATTTTGGAATTTATCTGTGCGGTTATATAATTAAATACGTGTCCCATTTCACTGAAAG
>OAMR01000287.1:1387660-1426914 GCA_900205405.1 Echinochloa crus-galli
CTGTCTCTTATACACATCTAGATGTGTATAAGAGACAGGGCCCTTTATGGATGATTGATGACAAAGGGGGAGAAGAATGGATTAAAGCTTATCTAGTTGATCTTGTAGTCATTTGAATTGTAATAAATTCGATCTTTATCTCTTTGTGGACTTGAGAACTTGTAATGTGTGCTACTGTGTGTTGAACCTTGTTTTATATTCTAAGTGACCATTTGCTAGTGTGATATTCATGTATTGTTTGATGCAATGTTGTTTCACATATGCTTCTGTCTGGGTGAAACCGGTCTGACCGGTTTCCCAAACCGGTCTGACCGGTTTGGCCCATGGCAGCGGGGTGAAACCGGTCTGACCGGTTTCCCAAACCGGTCTGACCGGTTTGGCCCATGGCAGCGGGGTGAAACCGGTCTGACCGGTTTCCCAAACCGGTCTGACCGGTTTGGCCCATGGCAGCGGGGTGAAACCGGTCTGACCGGTTTCCCAAACCGGTCTGACCGGTTTGGCCCATGGCAGCGGGGTGAAACCGGTCTGACCGGTTTCCCAAACCGGTCTGACCGGTTTGGCCCATGGCAGCGGGGTGAAACCGGTCTGACCGGTTTCCCAAACCGGTCTGACCGGTTTGGCCCATGGCAGCGGGGTGAAACCGGTCTGACCGGTTTCCCAAACCGGTCTGACCGGTTTGGCCCGTGACAGCAAGCATGTGATTCTCTTGTTTTATTGAGTGCTATACATGTCATATGCATCACATATTGATTTATGATATCACACACACTTTTTGCACATGATGGATGCTAAGATATAGGGGGAGCTCTCAATTTTGTTGATTATATGTGAATTTGGCATTTGAGGCCGAATTTTTGAAATTCTATTCAATGCACATATTGAGGGGGAGCTCATCATATATCTTAGTCATCTAGAGCTTAAATTTCATATCTTTTTGTAAGCTTTAATCATGTTGTCATCAATCACCAAAAAGGGGGAGATTGAAAGTGCATCTAGGCACTTATATGTTTTGGTGATTTTGGATGACAACATGATTAGTCATTTAACTTGTTTGCTTAAGCATATGAGCAGGTATCTATTCTTATGGATATTCAAGGAATATGATTGTTGAAGAATAAAAGCTCATTATTGATATAAAAGACAAGAAAGCAAACAGGTGGTAATCATCCCATGCAACTAAGTCATAAAATGACAAGTGATTGGAAATGACAAGTGAGACAAGGGCTCAAGCATGTTTAGTTGGTCTCACTTAATAAGATACTTGTCAAAGGTTTTGGGATAGAACATGTGAAGAAATTTGAAGTTTCTTTGGGCTTGTTCCATAGCAATGGTTACATTCAAAATGAGACATGATTCTATGGATAGTATATGGTCTCAAGTGCATTGATGTTTATGGACAAGTTATCTACCAAAGAACAACATTCAAGACATGGATTTCAATGTGGATTTCATGATGATGCAATGCAAAGCAAAGCTTAATTTGGCAAGAGAGGATGGAAGGGATCAAGCTAGATGCGAGTGACGTTCCTAGCAAGGTGAAGGGCAAATTGGTTTTGTAGCCGAGGTACCTTGTTTGGTGGAAAGGTCTAGCATTATAGTTTGGGTTTCTATACATCAATCAAGTCATATCAAGTGAAGCAATGCGAAGCATCTTATCTTTGTTTGATCATATATATTGGAATGGCTTATGAATTGATCCATGCAATGGAAATTCTAAGTCATTAGCTCAACATTGGATTTGCTCATCAAGACATGAAGTGTTGAAGCCCTCAAAGTTGAGAATGATCAAGTATGGCATCAATGAAGATATAAAAGCTTAAGTGGTAGATTCTATTTATTGTTTTAATCTTGAGTTTAGGAATGCCGTACTATCAAGAGGGATGCAACATTAGTTGTCTTGGCATACACCAAAAAGTGCTCATTAGATCAACCCATGTGAGATAGCCTTGAGAGATATACTCTTGGGAATTTAGTGTGCTGAAAGACCCCAAACCGGTCTGACCGGTTTGGGAAAGCGGTCTGACCGCTTTTGGGTTTGTGGTGCTGAGTGGACCCAAACCGGTCTGACCGGTTTGGGAAACCGGTCTGACCGGTTTGGGGCCCTGACATGTGTAACGGCTAGTATAGTTCGTAAACCGGTCTGACCGGTTTGGGAATCCGGTCTGACCGGTTTCCAACGGCTATAACGGCTAGTTTTGGTTGTGTGGGGTATTTATACTCCATACCCCTCTCCTTTGAGGGGTGCTGGTTGCCATTCCATTCTAACTCGCCTAGGGCAGTTCCAAGCACCAGCAAGCTCTCCCCAAGCCTCTCTTTGTGAGAGTTGATTGATTTTGATCATATCATTGGATTTGGGTTGAGGGATGTATGGGTTGTGAGCAATAGATAGCAATTGATAGTTCATATCAGCTATAGTGAGCATATCCTTAGTGTTGAGCACTTCCGGTGAAGCCAAGCATCCATTGGAGCATTTGTTACTCTTGGAGGTGATCCTCCTAGACGGCTAGGCGTCGCCGGTGAGCTACCTTTGTGTGTGGTAAGCCACGGATTGGTTGTAAAGGCTGGCCTTGCCTCCTTCGTGGAAAAGGGTCAAAAGCTAGTGATACCGAGGAAAGTGGCTTGGAGTGGATAAGCCCGCCTTTCGTAGGCCCTCAACGGAGACTAGGATTCATCGTGTCTTTGTGACAGCCTTAGTGGCAGCGGTGAGGTCCGAACTTCGGGAAAACATATCTTTGTCTCTTGTTTACCTTCACAAGTTCATTTCTAGCATATACATTCGCTTCCGCTTCGATCTACTTGGGTGTGCTCTAATTGTGTGCAGGGACTTAGTGGACCTGCTTGATATCATCTACGAGAGCCCATCATCAAGTTTGGTTTGTGCTAGAACTCGTAGAGGGGGTTAATTCACATAATCTGTTTTCTCTGTTGAAAACCGGTCTGACTGCTTCTCCAAAGCGGTCTGACCGCTTTAAGCGGTCTGACCGGTTTTGGAAACCGGTCTGACCGGTTTCTGTTGTACTGATTGTGTGAAAAAGTTTGTAATTTGCAGATTCACCTATTCCCCCCCCCCCCCCTCTAGGTGACATCAAGGTCCTTTCACACAGTCTCCGCCGGTGAAGGAGATCATCACCACGAGCATCCCCACGACGAGCCGCGTCTCCGCCGCCCCTTCGCGCCGCCGTTCGTCCACCGGAGGAGCTTCCCCCACGAGAGCCGCTCGCTGCCGGTCATGTCGTCCGCCACAGCCGAAATCCGGCCATCGCCGCTAGTCTCTGCCGATGGTGAGCAGCCCCCTCGCGTTCCCCTCATCCCCCTCTCTCGCTTGCGCTACCTATCCGCCGCCCTAGACCGCCGCATCGGCGGCAAGCCGGAGAAACAGAGCCGCCGGCGAGCCCCTGTTCCACCCCGAGGAGGAAGACGCTGGTTTTGCGAATAACCCCCTGCAATATATCCCTGTTCACACATAAACCCAGCCCGAACCCTTCTTACAGATCCAACCCTCACCTTTACCCTATTCGCGAGCTCTCCTGGCTGAGTCTTGCGAAAACACCCTAACTAGCCCTCCGAAGCTATAGATAATTGCAACTAGGTCCTTGCAACCATGTTTAGTGCATAAAACCCGCGTTTTAGATCCGATTTAATTCGTTTCCGTTGCGTTAGATTCATGTCAACTTAAATTACTCGTTAGCACTGTTAATTGACATTTAGTTTGTTTCAGAATTTTATTTAATATTAATTGAATTAAAGGCTATTTAAATGTGTTTTCTAATCCAACTAAGGTTTATGTTGATATTGATTTGACTAATATTCATTTAATGAGTTTTATAAATAAAAATCAATTAAGTTATATCTCGGTTTTCATAAACAAATATAAAATGATTAAATGTGTATGATAACTCGCTTTTCTAATTAAAAGATGATTAAGTTCAACTTCGACACTTTTCATAAATAAATGTCAATTTGATTAATTTTAACATTAATATATTGTGAATAATAATATGACTAGTTCAACACGGTTCATGAAGTTAATCGATCAGATACTCTCACATATCTCATTTCAAATCAATATTTAATTTGATATAATTTATACATAAACAATTATAAATAAAATGTGATTAAGTTTCACCTTGATTTTACAAATTCAAATAGAATTATTGAAATAATGTCTACTTATGATTTTCTTTAGTTAAAATTAATCAAGCACATAGCTATCATTCAATAATTCAAATATTTCGACAGTTGTATATTTTCAACCGTAGCTCTGTTTCCAACGATCCTTGCGCTCACGTGATCATCGAAGCAAGCCCTATCCTTTAGCCCGCTCTTCTAAAGCCTTTCTTTTGGTTGGTGTATTGTTCTTAGTTATTCTTGTTTGTTTGCTTGCTTAGCTACTTGTTGTGCTCAATGATTGCTGCGAGTAGAGGAAGGTCGTCCGAGGGATTCAAGATCAAGCATTGAAGAGTCTGAGCAGATGTATAATGGATTTGAGGCAAGTTATAGCAACGGATAATCCTTGCTACCTACCCACCTATGTACTACATTTATTTACATTCATGCATGTAAATTGATGTACCACTAAGGATATTCCTAGCTTTGATATTCCTGTTCCCTTGATTACCTTGGGTATTTGCATTATGGGTATATGGTGTGACTCCGTAGGCGTACGTCCATCTCGGTGCCTAGGGATCATGCTGCCTATGTTACCATAGCGGCTACTGTCTTGTTAGGGTGTCTTGTGAAAAGCCTCGTAGCGTCCCTATGTCATCACACCTCGGTAGTGTTGATGTGCGTGGTTGGGTGCAATGTTCCTTTGAACTTTTACGCGACTGGTGGGTAAAGGGTGAAACCTCTGCAGAGTGTAAATCTATCATGATAGCCTTGCTCAGGGTCACGAGCGGCCTGGATCCTTTTTTATTAGAACTTGATGGTTATTATTGTTGTTTAATGACTTACACTATACAATTGGATTACAACTGGGAGTCCATTCACTCGTAGTAAATTGGATGAAGTCAAAATGAACCAACTAAAAATGCTAATGCAGTCAAACCGAGTCAAACCTTTTTGGCCTCATACCCCGTGTTATACTTGCTAAGTAACTCTGTTACTTACACTTGCTTTATTTATGTCATTTTGCTGCAAAATCCCGGGTAACAGATGGAGTACTTCTGAGCTGTGGTCAACCAGTTGGTGTCCCTGTGGACTGCGGCCTCACCTTGGAGTTGAAGATTAGACTTCCGCTGTGTATGTGCTAGCTCTGATTTAAATTATTTCGAGCATATGTACTCTGTTTATCATATTTGTTAGCTGTATGTGTTCTGTGGACATCCTGGGCACACATATAGCAGCACTTCGGGTTTCTGTGTAAACCCGGGTGTGACAGATTTATTTGTAGGCCGTAAGGAGTGCCAACATGCATGGAGAAATAAAAAGGAGAAATCTTATAAAGGGAAAGATTGGGCCGATTGAGATAGTTGCAGGTGTAAAATAAAGTATAACATACTTTAGGAAGTTGTCCAGACTTTATTCGTAATTGAGGGTAGTAGTTTAACCTTTTTCAATAAAGAATTTCAATCCCACCTTTATATTCCACTAGCGGATATATAAACAGGAAACCTATATGGCTTCCGGAAGTTTTTTTTCCCAAGGTAGCTTTCACTGTTTGAGATCAGTCCAACGGTTAGGATCGCATGTTTATTTGGATCTGAATGAAGCGGGATAGCAGTGCGCGGGTGATAGATGGTGAAAGCTATACAACGTCAACGGTGACAGACGACAATCTAACCCGAGTTCCAATATTTAAATACGATTTTCACCTAAATCGTTGATCTATTTTCGAATTCGTTTGAACTACCATGTTATTTACAATTAATGTGACAGATAACGATCCAATACGAGTATATTTTTATTTTATATATGTATCTTTTAAAATCAACATTTTCAATATGCTATTTCAACATTTTGAATACCTATCTCAACATTTTGGACTTACTGTTTCAACATGTTCACACAAAATGTTGATCTAGTTTATCCGAATTGTTGAATTAAGTTTGAGAAAAATTTTGAACCTAATATATGGAAATGTTGATTGTATTAGTTTAACAATTTGAGCATGTTAGTTTAATTTTTATGTAAAAAATGAAAATGGTATAATCTGAATGTTGAACTGTTATTTTGGAATGTCGACTGCAATATCGTATCTTCTGTAACTGCATACTTAGTAGTAACAAAAGAAAAATAAAGAAAAAAAAGGTACAAGTACTTTCTACCACCTGCACGGGTTTAACGGAGCCATAACACAAAAAGAATCTGGCCACCGCGCGCCTCCGCTTTTTCCTTACACACGCGCTGTTGGTGGGCTTCATTAGTCCTCTAAGCCAACTTGCTTAACCAGTAGAGAAGGAAAATCTTTTCCTTACATGATTTCTTAGACTCAAACACTCAGACCAATGAGCAAACAACATAAACGGCTAAAAGACTAGAGAAGAAGTGAAAAAATATGTTAGGTTTAACCATTTACTAGTAGAGTGCACGTGCGACACGCACGTGTATTTAAAAAGCATATTAAATAAAATTTTAGTAGTTAGATTATAGGACATCTTGAAAAAAATTAAAATCAACAATTTAGCATCATTCAAAAAACTTAAATATACCACAATTATTTTGAGTTCTCTTTACTAATCACATATATTTTGCTAACATGAATAAAAATTTACATTCAAATGTGAAATTCAACACTCACATTCTCGTGGTATGCACGTGTTTAAAAAATCAAGTAATAAAAAATATAAAAAATGGAATGTACAAAATAAAAAGAATAAAGAATATAAAAATACCAATCCTAGAGGGCACCACCACTAACACACCATTTTAAGGGTCCAACAAACTAAATTATCAAAGAGCGCAAGAACTCCAAGAATTAGACATATGACGACCGTATCCACTACAAACATTTAACCTTTGTTTTACTTATCTTTCCATTCTCTAGACACTTAATTTCTTTTTTTGCCCTCTTTGCACACTTAAACATACTCTTACATAGATTTACTATACTTCAACAGTAGAAACACCACTATAAAGATTTGGGGTCTTTCATTAAGACAATTCATGTTCTACTGTTCTTGATAATAACAATAGGGTAATGTATTATTTGATATAAATTGTTCCAATAATAAAAATGTAAAATACAATATTTTATCTATCCCCAGCATGTCTTCTCAAACTAGAAAAACTGAATGCAACATTTCCAACTCAATCTCTTCCACTACTCGTGCTATATCTAAACTCTAATATCCTGTTCGCATTGCATTCCAGGCAAACACCGATAAGCCATCCAAACTATATAGAAATAAAATGATCTGATTAGTGAGTTTGTACACCAAAGTATTTTTGTTTCACGACCACGCCTAAAATTGAAGCCCCATTATTCATATAAAAAAAGAAATCTAGACCAATTGTGATAATGGCATTTGAACCTTCTATTTTTAACAAGGCTACAGGATTCGCTAGCGCGATGGAGAGGAGGTGGCCAGAACAGTAGCAGCATCGGCTAGCGTGGGTGCCCATCCTCACGGACTTCGGCAGAGCGGATAGGAGGGGAGAAGGCTGTTGTTTGGGTTTGCGGCAGAGGAGATTTTCGAGGGAGAGGGGCACGGTAGAAACCGGACACCGCGGTGTCAAAACTTTTTGAATTTTGGCGGAGTCACTCCCGAACGTCCACTTTATGTCCGGTCGCCAGAAATTCCGGAGATCACCTGCCAATTGGACCCGGTGTAAGAGATGGATAGGAATCTTTTTAAGGTATAAAATGTTTCAATTCTCTAGAATTTTTATAGTGGGATTCTAGTCGGATTATACGTGTTTTTAAAACAAAGTAAGACTTCAATTCACAGTATAGATTGACTTCTAAATATTCTCAAAATAAAAGAACAATAGCGTAATCCAAAACAAAACTGTCTTCAGCAGCTCAACTCAATAGTATTCTCTACATAGTAATCAAATTGTTAATATGACACTGCGTTAAACTTGATAGAAGTTCATGATCTCAAACCTTTTGTTAATAACAATGGCGAGAAGTAAAAAAGAATAAACTATGAAGAATCTTCATCCTCCAAGTTACTTCATTCCATCTTTAAATCTGGTAAGTTAAAAAAAACTAATCACAACAGCATTGTATTGTACAGACTCTAATTGTGTTCATAATTCAGCACAAGCAATCGTGCAGAATCAGGATAAGACAGTGGAACCACAATATTTATTAGAAGTTATTCCAAACATAAACAAGAAATGCTTGACTTCTCCCAATAACTGGTAGCTTCTTCCAGAGCTCGCAGGGCCTTTTGATACCCCAGTAAGCAATAATGCACTACAAATAATCAAAATAGTAAGTAACAAGAATGGCAATAATCATGTCTGCAATGTGAAGGAAATTTTGTACCTACATTGGCTGAAACCATTCCATCAATTTTTTTCCAACAGTACAACTCTGAACTTTGGTGAAGGTGCTAAATTCAACTGCCAAAACTTAAACAATGTGATGATATTCAAGTACATAAGAAATAAGGTTTCTCAATAATAAGCTTCCTTTGTCATCATTACAGATGTGACACCAAAGAACTGAGCATAAATATATAATTTATCAATATATATTTTTTTTCTGATTCTTTATATGACGAGGAGATCTCAACGGCCATGTAGGTGCGTCTAATGTAGGTTTCGAGCGAGTGCACGGGGGGTTCGGGTATGGAAATAGGAATCAAGAGGGGGAGGATGTTTTGAGCTTCGCGTTGGCCTACGACTTGTTGTTAGCAAATACCCAATTTAGGAAGAGGGAATCTCATCTGGTGACCTTTCAGAGTGGACAACACTCGAGCCAGATTGACTTTATCCTTGCAAGGCGGGAGGATAGACGGGCGTGCTTAGATTGTAAGGTGATACCTGGGGAGTGTGTTGTCCCTCAACACAAGTTGATGGTGGCGGACTTCAGATTTCGGGTACGTGTCCAGCGGGACAAACGTGCCAAGATAGCGAGAACGAAGTGGTGGAAGCTTAGAGGGGAAGCAGCGCAAACTTTTAAGGACATGATGTTAAGCGAGGGGCCTTGGGAGGACGGAGAAGATGCAGACGACATGTGGCTAAAGATGGCAACATGTGTTCGGAAGGTGGCTTCAGAAGTGTTTGGCGTGAGTAGGGGAGGAAAACAAGAAGCGAAAGACACTTGGTGGTGGAATGACGAGGTGCAAATGGCTATTAAGGAGAAAAAGGAATGTTTCAAGCGCCTTCACCTTGATCGGAGTGAAGCCAATATCGAGGGCTATAAATTAGCAAAGAGGGCTGCAAAGAGAGCTGTGAGTGTAGCAAAGGGTCGTGCATATGATCATCGCCTCCAGCCGCCGACAAGGTACGTCAATCATAATTTTCTAATAAAGGGGCTGTTGAATTAATTTGAAGTTATTGAAAATTTAGAAAGTTACTGTTAGGATGCGCCATGGACTGCCATTTCCCTAACATTGAAGTGATTTAAGTTACAGTATTAGTATAAGTTGCAAGTTGCAACATCGGGAATCAGAAATTGACGTGGAAGCTTAGTAACATCCATTTCCCTAACATTTATGTTTCAGACGTTGCGTACTTGCGCCCATTTGAAACATCAATGTACGTATGCAACATAAAACAAACAACAATATGTATCTCTAGAATATTGAGTAGGTTAGTTCTCGACCAAGTAGAAATCACTTTCCTGGAATGCTCGGGGCCAACCGTGCGACGTGCCGGCCGGGCCCGGGCCGGCGACCAGCGGCCGCCGGCAAGCAATCCATTCGCTCGGCCGCGCTGCGCTCCATCAGATCGGACCTGCCGGTCGGCTAGCCGGGCCGCTGCCAAAGATTACGGATCCCAGTGGCCCAGCAGCCGGGAAGCAAGGTCAGCCGCGCGCACGCGGCCGGCCGGCCTGCAACCGATGCGTTCTTCGGCCGGCGACGACGAGAGGGTTTGCGAGGCTGCTTTTACACGCTCGCAGAGTCTCCGCCACGTGGCGGAAACCGCCTCAAGCCTACACATTCGCACGGGTCGTAGCATTTTCCACGGCTACGATGATGCAAGTTTTGTCCGTGCCAGATCGAGCGTTTCACTAATATTATTTCGTCGTAGTATGCATGATGATTGTATATATCTATACACATATAGATGGGAGTGGATGTCCATTGAATGCACATGGATATTCTCTAGTTCAAAAATATAAATAGTAGTTCATTTTCTTCCACTAAAATTTGAATCGCTAGTTCATTTGTCTGAATCGCTAGTTCATTTATCTAAATCCGTGGATATCCAACTCCCACCTCTATATACACAAGCAGAGGAGCCACACAGCTTCTTGGGGCTTTGGCTACAAAGTTACTGGAGTATATGTATGTACTATATTCGAGATAGAGTCGGAGTGGCACCAATTGAGGAGAAATTGACGCAGCATCGGTTGAGATGGTTCGGACATGTCCAACGGAGGCCTCCTGAGGCGCCGGTGCGTAGTGGGGTTCTACAGCGGGCCAATAATGTTAAGAGAGGTAGAGGGCGACCCAAACTAACTTGGGACGAGTCGGTTATTAGAGACCTTAAAGAGTGGAATATCTCTAAGGATTTAGCTATGGATAGGAGCGCTTGGAGACTAGCAATTAATGTGCCTGATCCGTGATCTTTGCTTTCTTTTCTGCTTTCCTCTAACTCTTTTTCTGTTTTTTTTTTGACCTTTTGGGTTTCACCTCTAGCCTACCCCAACTAGCTTGGGACAAAAGGCTATGTTGTTGTTGTTGTTGTTGTTTATATGACGAGGACATACTCCAAAAATATGATGGATCAAATAGCAAAATACCATAAGAATAATGTGTGATGAACCATGTAGACAAATTAAGTTATTGTAATAGAAAACATGCAATTTAAAAATCATTTGCCATGAATAAAAATTCTTATTTCCTGTCGTATGTTTTCTATTCTATTATAATTGATAGCTTTGTAAAAAAATATTAAATGAAAATCTTGTGTTATAGCAATTCTCGTGTTTCCCAAATATTAAGTTGAACCAAAATAAAGGGCCTCATATTTTAAAGTCCGGCCCTACTTTTGGAAAGAAACTAGTACCTAGAAGTTTCTGGATAAGTGTAGCAAATGCCTTCATCTTACTCAACTGGTGGAATATAACATGACATGTAAATCTGAATAATCAAGCACTTTATTGAAGCCTAACCTTGAACTATCAAACACATTACTGAGAAAGGCAGTCTGTTTCTGTTAAAAATGGATTATCCATGAACCAATCAAGCATCATGTATGTAGGATTAAACAATCCAATGAAAACCAATAGTTAGAAGACATCTATGAGCATCCCTACACCTCTCCTTCTCCCTTGATCCATCTGTCTCGTCGAGGTTTCAATAATGAACATCGAAATTTTCTACTTTGAGGCAATCAAGCAGACGATTTTTGCCATAGGTAGTGGATCAATATCTTCTTTTTCCTGGCCAGATCCATTCCCCCAATAATTTCTCCAAGCACCCAGGTTGCTTTTAATCAGGATCAAATTTCCCTACATAAATAAACCAGCAGGAGCTTTAAGCTTATCATTTATCCAAAAAGAATAGAATGCTAAGAAATAACTTACATATAAACTAACAGGCGGGATCAACATTATAGTCCACCTGTGGCAACAGGTGGACTAAGCTCAAGCATAGATTCAGATAAAATAGATGGAAAGTGAATTCTCTACATTATTAAGCAGACCTGAAATATCCTTAGCCCATTCATTGAAAATAGCAATGATTCCAATAAACCTCATAAGATGCATCTACAAGACCATAAAGCATGACACAATTGCGTAAGCAAGGATATAGAAAATTTCACAACATCGTCACAAAGAAAGTTGCATACCTGATTCACTGTACTCTATCCCAAGATATTGCTCCCAAGTATCATAGACCTCTCTCCTCTGTAGTAACCAAGGAAGGTTTGCAAACAGAGAAAATGCAAGGAAACAACAAGAAAAGCAGGTATGAATACTCAACAATTTTAGTGAGAAGAAAAGCAGACAGCTCAACAACTCTAATCAAACACACCACCAAGACAAAGAAATGGTCAGCATTACGTAAAAAGAACTGGTGTATTTCCATTGTTCTACAGCAACAGAAAATGAGATAGGGAAAAATCATTCTCTACATGCAGATTATAGCAAGTACCTCCACCAAAAAAAAACTAAAAGAACCTCATTGCTGAAGTAGCAGTAAATTCAACAGTCATCATGGTGCATCTGAAGTCATGCCCACCAATAATAGGAAAGCAATGAATTAGGCTGATGAAATCCAAAACTATAGGTATGAATCTAAATTCATTTCAGTTGCTAATTTGTGAAAGGAGGACATCAAATTAAAATAAGGAATGATGACTTTTAAAAGGAATATACTTTATAAATTTGTGAAAGAAATTCTGCATTACTATTCCAAGACTATGTCATACCAGCAAAAGGTAAATTGAATAGAACAAATCCAAACATGTCGTCAAATCTCAGTGATGGCTACTGCTAAATTAGATTGGTAATCTTTTTTTAATGTAAGGCAAGAAATTGGTAATAAAATCAATCATATAGTAGAATCAAAGATACCACATCATTCAAGGAGTCACCTTTAGTTCTGTTTCTTTAACAGATCAATGGTGTTCTTGTTCCTTTGCTCCAGCTGTATGAGAGAACAAATAATTATAGCAAGATAAAGATAGCAAACATTTGTAGGAGTCACCTTTACTTGCACAGTTGATCGGTCATGTTCTTGTTCCTTCAACTTGAGCTCTAGCTTTTTGATGTGGGAAAATAAAATATATATAAGAATAGTCCAAGCATTCTCCAAGTTCAAATTGATAACAACTTGTAAATTACTGTTTGCTTGGCGCAGTTGTCTAAGTTTGCACTCTAACTTCACAATTTGAAAAGGAATAAGCATGGTAAATTTTAAGTTTCCTAATTAAAAAGCTACAACAACCAACTATTCATGCATACCTCCAAGAAGTTCCGCTCCATGGCCACCTGGTTGGACTTGCCTTGCTGGTTGTTGAAAAAGGACCATAAGCTCTTGAGCTGGTGCGTCCTATCCTAACGAGGCCACATTACCCTCAAACGTATTGAGCTATTGATATGAATTGAATTTCAATATTCCGGTATACAAACAGGCAATAAGATGTTTACCTCTCATCACTGATATCATGGACCACATATGCCAGTTATCCAAAGAACTTGAGGAACTCACTTCAATAGTATAGCTAAAAATTCTACACTTTCCGAAAGCTGCTTTCCAGCATGCTGCCTGCTACCTTCTTATCCTTGAAAGCCTGACACCATCTTCTCCCCTGTCACCACTACTGACGGTGTGGACCTTATCATCAAATAAAAGATTTACAAGAAAATAATACAAATGCCACCAGCTTATTTCAAATCAACCCATTTTAAGTCAAGGAAACAAAGACAAGTCACTCTACTATCCTAGATCTGGGCTTCAACAAAATCTTAGTGACCGCCACTCAATTGTAGTAGACACACTGAAACATCATCATAAGATCATAGAAATTGAATGCCATGTGTAACTCGATTAAGAAAAATACATCTCAACCATCGATCTCTGTTCTACTATGTTGAGGAAATACTAATAGAAATGTTAAGAAATTAATTGAAGTGTTCTACTGTCACCAAAATATAATGGGTCCATTAAGCGAAAGAGAAAAATAGCATGAGACAATCTAAATCACTGAGTACATGTGCATGAGGGTCGATCTGGCAACATGGCCAGTGTTGGGACATTTCAACAAACATGTTGTAAGAAAGCATACAAAAGTGTTGCTAGCATCTGTAGTTGCAACCTTGCAGGTGACGGGAGGGGAATTGGGCAGGGAAAGGCATGGAATACGTTCATCAAATGGAGCAGCAGCAAAAGATTAATCAAGAAGAGGATGGATCAAGCAAAACAAATTTACAGACTTGCCGGCGGACGGTGACTATTTACAGAGTAGAATGAAAGATACCACATCATTCAAGGAGTCACCTTTAGTTCTGTTTCTGTAACAGATCAATGGTGTTCTTGTTCCTTTGCTCCAGCTGTATGAGAGAACAAATAATGATAGCAAGATAAAGATAGCAAACATTTGTAGGAGTCACCTTTAATTGCACAGTTGATCGGTCATGTTCTTGTTCTTTCAACTTGAGCTCTAGCTTTTTGATGTGGGAAAATAAAATCTACACTATAAAACAGCAGAGTAATTTATCTACCACAAGACCATAGAATTAATCAACCTAAAAGTAATTTGTAACACTAACTTCAAGAATCAAGAATGCAGAAGGAATGCACCTGCTTCCGGGTCCTCATCGGAGGTGACGAAGATGTCGCAGGGCGGCTTGAATGCTCCGATGACGCAATTCTGGACCGGAAACAGCGGGAATCAGGGAGGGATCTAAACATCCAGAGCTCCGAGCGTCCTACGGCGCTAAAGATGCAATCTTGGAGGGGAGGAACGAATCAAGCACAAGATTAGATGCCGCGTTCAGTAGTTACCATGGCTTCCCGTCGAGGTAGGAGATAGCGGCGGGCCGTGATCTCGGAGGAGGTGGAGCAGGGTCGCCGGCGTCGGGGAAGCAGGAGATCGTCGGCGTCTTGATGCCTTCACCGGGCTCGGCAGGAGCGTCGGAGCCTCTCTAGGCGCCGCCGCCCGACCACCACCGCCGCCGGCCATCCTCGTCGTGCCGCCGCCACCTCCGCAGTGGATCCAAGTTGCCGACCGTAGCCGTCGCGGCGCTGTCGGCCCCTCCCGTATCTGTGGCCATCGACCCGCGCCGGTGCTAGCGCCCCCGCCGCCGGATCCATGCCGCCGGCTCGCCACCAGCCCGTTGCGTGTCGTCCACCATCCTTGCGGCGGATCCGCTCCGCTGGTGGCCGAGCTCGGTGATCCGACACCGGGCCAGGCGGATCCGCAGCCAGGGGAGGGAGGGCCTCATCGGCGGCCCGGAACGGGGGCTCGGCCGCTGCCGATGCGGGGGCTCGTCGGCGGCCAGGGCGCGGAACCGCCCCGCCGTCGCCGCGAAGAGGAGCCGCTCGCCGCCGCCGCCGTCGCGGGAGATTAGGATCGGGAGGGAGATGAGGGGCGGTAGGAGAAGCCGTCTCGGGGGTGGAAGAGAAGGAAAGGGAGGGGAGGGTGGAGGCGTGGTTGATGGGACAGATGAGTGGGTAGGGCCGGCGGGTAACATGGCGCGGGTGAGAAAAAAATCGACTTCGGCAGTCCGGCGCCTCCGCTCGGTACTTTTTCATCGTCGTCATAGATGTTTTTCGAGGGGGAGGATGACAGATGGGGCCGGTGTGAGAGGTGGGTAGGAAATTTGCTTGGTAAAAAGTGTTTCAATTTCCTTGGATCTTTAATAGATAGATATAAGGCTCCGTTTGGAAGTAGACATTGAGGCTGGAATTTGGAATTGGAATTAGGTACCTTCAATACCTAGTGTCTGGATGTTTTTGGTATTGGAATTGGAAATTTGATCCAATACCGAGAGGAATTGGCCCTTTGATAGAACCCCCTCCCTCAATTCACATCCCTTCCCCTCCGTATTGTTCAGCATTGTCTAATCTCGTGAATTCATCTACATCCAAACAATAGCTTTGGTATTGTGATATAATATCAATACTACTCTGATTTGGTATTGAAACCAATTCAATGCCAAGCCCTCCAACAGGGGCGGATCTAGCCTATTTTATCGGGTTCAGCTGACCCCGACGGATTTATATAATTCCTTCATAAAATTACTATTTATCTCTAATCTAAATAGTTTTAACCCCGTTATTTATTAGTGCTGACCCCGGCGGCCATTCGTTCGGGATCCGCCCCTGCCCTCCAATATCTACATCCAAACGGAGCCTAAGAGAAAAATTACTTCATGATGTTCGATAAATTTTAGTTTCTGGAATCCACCGAGTATTTGCCAATGCAAATTCATTTTTTCTTCACTCATGCCACACCAGTGCGCCACCGTTACATGCCACCCAAAATTCATAATTTGCACCTAAGAACAGAGCACTTTGCTCTTCAGCATGCGAAACGCCTCGGTCACACGACTACAGTGCATAGCATCAGTTCACCAACCCTTGTGCCCGTCTTGGCATGCGAGTCACATACACCAGACGCCGAGAATAGTGTGGTGAAGATTGACGTACCCTGCAACCTGCTTCTTCGACGTTTCACGCGTAGGCATAGCAAATTTATATCAATGCTTTACCCCAAAATTGAAAACCAAATTGTACCAACGCTTCATTTTTTTTATCTTTTGATACTGAAAGAGTTATATAAATGAGGCGGCAATTGCCCCGATTGAAGAGTTTGCAGTGCCTGTTGCACTGGACATGAAACAGTGGCCAATATGGTAACATGAGAATAGACAAGTATCACTAGAATTTTGTTGCCAAGCTTGCCTTGCTAGACGATGAGTAGTAGGACTAGCATTTCTTGGGATTTTGTTGCCAATCTTGCTATCAACGCTTCTTTGGACCTCTCATGTAATTTATGCATCTGAATTGAAAACCAAATTGGCCCCACGCGTTGCTTGCAACAAAAGGGAATAAACGACTAGCATATATCGAGGGGTTCTTTTTGGCCATTTCAAACAGGCCAGCTAAATAGATGCTGATGGAGAGTGCAGTGACAATCGTGCCATCACAACCAAGACATTTGATTTTTTATGGTGTATAGTGGAACCCTATGTTACACCGATACGAATACGTGTATCAGTATCGGGCGGATACGGATACGCGAATACGTTATGGCTTCGAGCAGCCGGCCCAAGCCCTGAACGAGCAAGCTCAAGCTTTGCAGGGAGGGCCTCGTGCATGGCAATGGCCAATGGTGTGATAGCTCGCGCGGGTGATTCCTGACTACTACTCCCTCTCCCATCGTTACCTTAGTCAAAAGAGTTCATGGTGCAGGGGCGTCGTGAGCAGCGGCGATGGCAAACCAGCGGGTGGAGCGGCTGCGTGTCGCAGGGCAGGCGGCGCGGCCACAGCCCGCGCGCCGCATCCCGAACCCGACATCAGCCAGGACACGTACTGGCAGACGTATCGACTATTTCTTTTTTTTAATTCCGGATACTCCACAGTACGTATTTAATCCGTATCCTTGCCGTATCCGTATCGGATACGTGTCGATATGGGATACGGCACCTTCCTCACGTATCTGTGTAGGGTCGTGCTAGCCCGGACCGTCCGACGGGATTAAAAAATCGAACGGTATTGTAGCAGCAAAAAAAATCCCACTGCAATATGGGTACGATGTTGCATGCAACATGTAAAATTTTTGCAACATCCAAAAATAGTGTATGCAACATCATAGAATAATATCTGCAACATTAAAAGTCATCGGTTACAACATCGGGGACACGTACATAACTCACACCATCGGACATCATCTGGTTGCTATGGGGGTTGAGTAAAAAATCCCGCCGCAACATCAGAGCATGTTTCATGAAACATCCAATCCATATGAAACATCCAATCGAAATTCATACGAAACATCCAATCAAACTTCGTGCAACATCGAGACAAAGCTATTGAAACATCAAAATTATATAACTGCAACATTGAAAAAAATCATTGCAACCAATGCAAACATCAATAGCACGGTGAAACATTGAAATGCGGAAGTTGCAACATGAAAAATCAACAGATGGAACATTCAGAAACAATTGTTGCAACATGCATAGAGTTCTGCAACATGAAAAAAAAATCTGTTGCAACACCGTGGGGTGCTTAACGCAACATCACCCTGGAACTCGCCGCCGGCCTCGTGCGCCACCACATTGGAGCTCCTGCGGTCGCCCCATGCCAGCTCTACCGGTGGCGACCGTCGCAACTCCTCCCCCAGCCACGACCGGCGCAGCTCCAGCCGGAGGAGATGGGCGGCGGTGGCGGCGCCCGGAGGAGTGGCGCCCAGAGGAGCGGTGCGGTGGCGGCCGCATCCACGCCCGCTGAGGAGCGACGCGGCGGCGCCCACGAAGGAGCATGACGTTGGCGACGTCGATTCGAAGCACAAGGAGAGAGCAGGCGCGGAGCAGCGGCGTCGCGTGGAGAAGCTGACGCGGGGTGGCGCACGTCGGAGGTGCATGGGGTGGCGGAGTCGGCGCACGGCTCATAGGGCGGCGCAGAGATGGGGTTACCGCTGCAGATCCATCACCGTTCGGACCACCGACAGCGGATCCATGGCGGCGCAAGCTCGGCGTCCGTCTTCCCCATGTCCGGCGGCACGAGCTCGGAGCGAGTTCAACTGCAGGCGGAGCGCGCGGAGAGGATGCCGATGGCTACGGGGGCACGAGACGGAGGGGAAGCCGCGGCGGCGCGGAGAAGAGGAGCGGACAGCACGGAGGCCCGGAATGGCGAGCGGCAACGACGGCGCGGAGGTGAGGAACCAGTGGCGGAGGAAACGAGGGGGATTTTTTTTCGCGAATGGGATGCGGGGTGCGGGTGGTTTTTATTCGGAAACCGTGATAAGCGGCGACGGAATGGGTGGGAGCGGCGTCCGATGGATCGGACGCCTGATTCCAAGCATTATCGATCTGTGTAACATAGGTGAAACATGACCTATTCTATTACCTGTAGAAACCAAACATATGATGGTATAGATTTTTCATTGTGACCTATTCGCTCGGCTTATCAGCCATCATCCAGCAGTATTTTTTTCTCAGCAGAAATCAGCACCAGCCACCAGCCAGCCAGCAGTATTTTTCTCTCAGCATAAATCAGCACCAGCCACTGGCCAAACGAATAGGCCATGACTTTATGCTCTGGACATTTTGTTCTTGAAAGCCTTCAATCGTTTAAAGCTTGGTACCTGTGAAAAATTGTACTAAGAAACGGACCATCATTCAAATGAATAATGTTGGACATAATTCAGAAATTTTGTCAAGACGCATACTGTTAATTTTCAGGATTTAAGTTGCCATTCACGACATAAAAAATTAACTTAAAACTTTCGGAGAAAAGAGTGAATGCTGGTACAGTTATAGTGTCACAGAGGACCTTAGAACCTTGGATCTTGATCCAACGAATTAACATTCAAATGTACTGCCTAGCCTTTGAAGAATAGCCTGTTACAGCATCTCCAAGATATTAGCAATAATTTTAGCTAAATTTAAAGATTAAAAGATTAGCTAAAAAATAAAAAGCTTTTCAAAAGCAAGGGTAAACCAATAGACTCTTTAAAACTGGCGAGCGTGGATGGAGAGCGCGCTTAGATAGATAAAGATACTTAGTGAAGGAAAGGAGATAGTTAGCACGAAAAAATAGCTATCCAGTTGGCTAGTCTGTTGAATGTAATTTTTTCTTTCTTTTCTCTTTCTTTAGCTGGCTAACTGGATATACAAGAGCTCTTGAAGATGCTCTTACTTGTGCCTTTTCTTCACTTTGCATCTAAATTTGTAAAGTTCTAGCCTTCATCTGCATCGGTGCATAATCGAATTACTGCATGTTTTTGTAAATTGGTCCATAATTTTTTTATAAATGATCATAAACACAAGTCTATGACTTTAAGGGCCTGTTTGGGAGAGCTCCGCTCCACGTTTTCTAGCTCCGCTCCAAAATCCTGTAGCCAAACACATCCAACTCCAGAAACTCTAGCTCCATAAAAAAAGTGAATCTAGAGGCAACTCCAGGTTTTTTCTAGAGCTCCTCAAGGGGTGCTCCCGAAACTCCAGGTTTTTTCTGGAGCTTCATATTTTTCTGGAGTCGGAGAAGTGGAGCTGAAAAAGGTGGAGTTCCTGGAGTAGAGCTGCATTTTTTGGAGTGGGAGCTCTCCCAAACAAGCCCTAAAGAAAAATATAGAAGAGTAAAAAAAGCAGCAATGTGTTAAAAGCTGCATGAAGTTAAGAGATTTTCCCTCAAACATTGCTCGTTGCACTGCATACAAACCCATCAAGGTGCAATTCATTTTCAAGATATAATTGATGGCTTTTGTTTCCAGCCACCACGCGCTGTGTAGCTTTCAGTCTATGCTCTCCCATTTGCACAAGTGCTTATTAATTCATTCATAACACATGAGCTTGAACAAATTGTAGCACTCCAAATGGCCATTGCAGAATGGCTTACTAATTAACTAGGCCAAAATGCTACGTGGGTACCAACTAAAGAGAGAGACTAGCACTGGAGAAGAATCGATGAATAATTCTAATAGCGTCATTACTGAGGCCTCTCAATCTCATCAGTTTTGGCCAAACATAGTGAATCGATGAATAATTCTAATAGCATCATTCCGGAGGCCCTAGAAATTAAATAAGATGTGAACCTAACATATTGCAGCTCCATAAACGGCGAATCAGTGACCATCCATCATTCATTAATTTATACCATCTGCTTTAGTACTTTAGTACCTACTGCTTTACTCTCCCATATGAATACCTTTATGAACAGTACATCATCAACATCCGCTATATATAGTTAAATACTCCCTCCGTTTCAAAATGTAGGTCGTTTGACTTTTCAACCACAAGTTTGACCGCTCGTCTTATTCAAAATTTTGTGCAAATTACCAAATTTTTTATGGTGGCTTGCTTTATTAATATAAAATCTTCAAAAATGTCTTAATTTGACTATATTTTCATAAATTTTTTAAATAAGGCGAGCGGTCAAACTTGTGGTTGAAAAAGTCAAACGACCTACATTTTTTTTTGAAATGAAACGACCTACATTTTTGAACGAAGGGAGTACATCATTAATATACAAACTTGACGAGTGAGTGCGTTTAGATACATCATATCTTTGTAATTGCTCATTTAAGAGCAATAACTTGACATTTAGATGCAAATAGGTTATATATATATTATATATATATAGGACGAGGCTAAAATGCACCCAGGTGCATTCCCTACTACAAATACACAGACCCAGGACCAACCAGCCCGGCGCGCTAGAACCCCCGGCCCCCCGCGCCCCCACCCGCCGCGCCAGCCCACGCGCACCGCGCGCGCCCCGCCAGTGGCCCCACGCAGCAGAGGCAAGGCGCAGGCGTGCAGGGCACGTGCCTGCACGGGAAGCAGAGCCGACGGAGCAACGCCGTGCGTGCAGCGGCCCACGCGTTGCACAAGCAAGCAGCGGCGCTGAGCCTAGAGCCAGGCGGGCCAGCGGGGGACAGGGGCCCCACACTCACAGCAGCTGCTGCCGCACATGCAGGCACGCACAGATCTAACGATAGCATGCACGCACTGAACTTTGGTTACGTTCAATTTTTTGAAATGTTATTATACCTCTTCCATCGTTAGTTCAATTTAAATTAACTTAAAGCATATTATCAAAAAAATAAAAAAATAAAATAAGATACATCATAATTATTTTACTAGAAGATTAAAGAAATATATAATAAAGAAATGAAGTTACAATCCCAATAATTATCAATTACTAGCCAAATTACAATCTAGGACAATTACAACTACACTGGAAAGCATCATGATTTCAACTCATACAAAATAATCTAGTGACAATTGGAACAATCGCAATTGCAACTAGTTGCTCCCTCTAGTTTCAACTTAGACAATAACCTAGTTAAGTATGCTAGAAAAGCTAGCAATAACCATTGGTCGCGTCCTCCAGTTGCAAGTAGGACAATAACCTAGTTACAGCTACACTAGAAAAGCCACCTCACGCTCCCACAATTATAATATTGGACAGTACTCTAGTTACACTGGAAGTAGTAGCAATTGCAACTGGTCACATCCTTCAGTTGCAACTAGGACAATAACCCAGTTACAACTACACTATAAATCCATCAAATGCCACCACTGGATTAGCTGCAGAGTTTGACAGCGCATGCACTGCTTGTGCCTAATTCTTCAGCAAGGCTTCACTTCCTCTAGATTGCAGTGAACATGCAACAACAAAAAATAACCCAAAAGATATCATTCCTGGTGCCTAGGTCATTACTGTTTCCATCACCACCGCCATGCTACCATACAGATGTCTTTTTAAAAAGAAAAAGTGTCAATGAATTGCTGGAGACTTCAATTGCAGAAAAGTGAGTTATCAATTACAGGTGTTCACTCAGCGCAAATGCAGAGAAAAAACAGTATGAGACGCAGGCGGCAGGTGATCATTCCAGTATAATTTCAGAATAACAGTGGATCATCAATTGCAGGTGTTCACTCAATGCAATTGCAGAGAAAAATAGTAGCAGTTGCAGGTGGCAGGTGATCACTCCAGTTTCATTTCAGATCAAAAGTGGGTCATCAATTGCAGAGAAAAAGTAGTATAAGTTGCAGGTGACAAGTGATCACTCCAGATTAATTTCAGATCAAAAGTTTGTAATCAATTGCAAGTGTTCACTCAGTGCAATTGCAAAAAAAGCTGTATCAGTTGCAGGTGGCAGGTGATCACTCAGCTCTAGTTTAATTTCAGATAAAAAAATAGGTCATTAATTGCAGGCGTTCACTCAGTACGATTGGAGAAAAAGCAGTATCAGTTGCAGTTTACAATAACAACTGTAACATGTTGACAATTACTGGTGTACAAATATACATATGCAAATCAGAAAAAAAGAAAGGAAAAACACAACTAGAAGTAAGTAGTAATTGCAGGTGTACATTCTGTGCAATTGCAGAAAAAAATAATATCAGTTGCATGTGACTGGTGTGATCATTCCCAGTTTAATTTCAGATAAAAAAGTGGGTCAACAATTGCAGTTGGTCACTCAGTGCAATTGCAGAAAAAAGCAATATCAGTTGCCGGTGTCAGGTGATCATTCCAGTTTAATTTCAACAACAATTGCAGGTGTACATTCAGCGCAATTGCAGAAAAAAGCAGCACTAGTTGCAGGTGGCAGGTGATCATTCCAGTATAATTTCAGAATAAAAGTGGTTCATCAATTGCTAGTGTTCACTCAGTGCCAATTGCAGAAAAAGCAGAATCAGTTGCAGGTGACAGGTGATTATTCTAGTATAATTTCAGAATAAAAATTGTTCATCAATTGCAGGGGTTCATTCAGTGCAATTGCAGAAAAAAGCAGAATCAGTTGCAGGTGACAGGTGATTATTCTAGTATAATTTCAGAATAAAAATTGTTCATCAATTGCAGGGGTTCATTCAGTGCAATTGCAGAAAAAAGCAGAATCAGTTGCAGGTGACAGGTGATTATTCTAGTATAATTTCAGAATAAAAATTGTTCATCAATTGCAGGGGTTCATTCAGTGCAATTGCAGAAAAAAGCAGAATCAGTTGCAGGTGACAGGTGATTATTCTAGTATAATTTCAGAATAAAAATTGTTCATCAATTGCAGGGGTTCATTCAGTGCAATTGCAGAAAAAAGCAGAATCAGTTGCAGGTGACAGGTGATTATTCTAGTATAATTTCAGAATAAAAAATTGGAGCATACTATGAGATATGATTATATAGCATTGAAGTCTTCATGTGGATTCAGTTAGTGAGTACTGGCCTCGTTTTGAAAGTAAAGCTCCACATAGTCATTCCAGTAATGCACTGAAACAGACAGGGACACAATAGCAATTTCCCGACCATCCTTCAGAGTTCCCTTGTACACAAACTGTCTCCTGGGATGATCCAATTATATTGTTGAAGTCTTCACAAGCCTCTGCAAGCTCCTGTCGGCTTATCTTTCTCACATTCACCAGCAGGTCATCATCTACACAAGCAATGACTGCTAAAGAACAGTGTACAGTTTAGCTTTGTCAGTAACTCACACAAAAAATAGGCACACCTTCGGAGGCCAGTGATGGTACAAAGTGTTAACAAAGAAAGGAACGGGACTGCTGCGATGACTTTCCAGAATGATAAGCCAAAGTGGCTCTGGCAGGCCTTTCTGCTCATTCTCATAAGCACGGTTGTTGTTTGCCTGTGTCCTGATTATTTTCACCTATAATTACGATGTAGTGCACTTGCTCACTGCTCAGCAAAAACCACATTACAGTAACACAGAAGTAACTGGGACATTAAACCACATTACAGTAACACAGAAGTAACTGTTGCCATGGGCTAGTTGCAACAAAACTACTAAAACAATTACTATTATGTATACCGGCACAGTTGTGACATTATATGAATGCCTGAGTTGAGCTCTGATAAAAATAATCAAATTAACTCAAATTGCAACAGATGCCAGATATCGGTTGCAACAGAAAAACTAAACCAATTGCCTCATCACCGAACAAGTCTAAAACTGTAAGGATTTATGAACGAGATGTCCAGAAGAGCAAGGTGCTACCTGTATCAATTTATTTTTGAGCTACTATGATGAACCGAATAATGATGTCTATTACGGAGTACTAAACAACTAAGCTACCAGCTTTCCATAAGAAGACAAACTCGATGATCTGAAATTACTTTTAACTGCAGCCATGAACTACTGAATTTACTGACAAGATTCAATAATTTCAGGTGAGATTAGGTGCAGATTCAGTGATTGACACGAAAATAGACACAGTGAGATTAGTGGGGATGAGCGCAGTTACTGAGACAGAAGGATAGGGGATGAGCTCAATTACTGACAACGATGAATGGATGAGAATCCTGCATGCTTCGTGGCCATGTGCTCGTGCATCTCATGGCACAGCCGCTCGCTCCACGCAATGCTGCCGTTGCCAGCTGCCCGCCCGCCTGCCCGCTGGCCAGCCACGACTGCACCGCGGCTTGCGCTGCCGCCTGCAACCAACGCTGCTCCTCCGCATCCCTGGCCCATGCGGGGCACCTGCTTCTCTTTGTCTGCTTTTTTCTGAAATTAAAGTGGGAAGCAGCCTCCTGCATCCAGCAGGGAGGGATGGGATGCACTAATGCTGCATCCTCACGCCAGCGCTCGCGACCCACCACCATAGTCCTTGGCTTCCCCTGTAGCCTCCCATGGCGCCTCGCCCCGGATCCGCTTGATGCTGCGATGGGAAGTAAGCGACCAGGAATGGATCGAGGTTAGGGGTGAATACGCTAAGGGGCCAGCCACACAGCCGTCCGCAAGCCCCTGCTCTCGCTGCTGCAGCATGAATCGCCGGCGCCGGCGCCGGCGCAGCCGCTCTGAACCGACGCTAATGGAGAAATCGATTTGGGGAGGAGGAAGCTTACTTCGACCTGGCGCCGTAGCTCCCCACGGGGGAGTCGCTTCGGTGGCTCGAGCACCACTGCCCCCTGCGGGTCGAGCTCGTCGCGACCTGGTGCCGAAGCTCCCCGTAGGGGACCTCGCCGCCGCCGCAACACGCCGCTGCACCGCCGCCGCACGCAAGCTGCCTGATGCACTCGTGAGAGAAAAGGAGAGGGGAAAGGGAAATGGATCCCGCGGATCAGGATGGGATGGGCGCGGGTCGGTTGCGGGGTTGGGTGGGTCGACTGCTCAGTGGGTTGGCTGGTTGGCTGCTCGCTGGTTCGGACTAGACTGGGTGCATCCGCTGCCGCGGATACACCCAGGTGTAAAATAGACATACATTATATATATATATATATATATAAATTTAGTGTTATTTTATTGTTTATTAGGACCCATTTTGACATATACCCGTTCTGACAACTATTAAGTTTTTATGATGCTAATACAGGATGAACAATATATCAGAACAACACAATAATTTGAGGATTTATATTACCACTTAAACTTTGTTAGAGGTAAGCACTGCAAACTAAGCTATGAATTAATAAGTCATTTTTTTGGGCTTATATGATGCCTACAATCAACACCAAATATATATCTTGTTTGTTATACTAGTAGAGTGCACGCGCGGCGCGCGCGTGTATTAGAAAAACATAGTAAAAATAATTTTATTTTTTCAATTTGAATTAAAATTCACATTTTTACATTAGAAGTATTTTAAAATAGAGTATCCTAAGTATTTTAAATGAGTTAAATTCTAAAAATTTCATAGTTTCTTATAGTTTTAACGAAATATGACAATAATTTAATGGATGAACAGTATGAAATAAAACAAACTTGTAATTTATAGATCCAATACAAAGAAATATAGGCCACAGATTAGGATTGCTCAGTAATAGGTAAAATAAGAAAGAAAAAAATATCCTTCTCTATAAGTTGAACATAGGAAATTATTAACTGATATCAACTTAAATAGCAAGATTATTGGTGGTGATAGTTGGACAGGTGACCCGATGGGCTAGCAATGTTTTTATATGAAATCTTTTAGAAACTAAAAAGAAAGAGTCGAACTTCTTTAGGCCTCCGGCAGGTCGAACGTCCTCAATGTTATAGCCAAGGGGAGTTTCATACATCATGGAACGACTACTACTAGACTGCGACACGCACGTTAAATAAAAAAAGGTCTCCAATAAAAAATAAGACCGCATGACATATTTAGAAGATAAATAAATCTCAGAATTACACAATAATTCTTTGTGATTAGTAGTGTTGAAAGAAAATTACAATAGAAAGCTTGGTACGCAGTGTTGAAAATATTTTTTTGTTTGTAACTGAGGTACACAGTAGGTTATATATGTGGAATAGCTATGTGCAAATATATGATTGTTTGTTCAAATTACTATAGATTGTTTTTAAAAGAAATCAATTTAGATATGAAGAAGTAAGTAGGTATTAAAGCATGCATGCAAAAGATGAAGCGGAGGGTTTCTAAAGATTAGCATTGGCCTTAAATAAGCATGGACGATGTAAAAACTACTAACCAATAACCATGGAACCTAACGACTTTCCTCCAGCATCAGCAGCATCTTGGGGTTCCAGAGGATTATAGAGGATTTTCAACGTCTGTACCGCTACCGTAAAACGGAAATTAAACCTGGATTATTTGTCCTCCAAATCTCCAATGGGTTTCCGATCTACATGGTCATAATGATGGAATCATGATTCAGTCGATCTAATCCCGTTCATTCTATCAGTATTGTCAAATTGATTGTAGTAAAAAGAATATTATATGCAGCTGCGAGCTACATGTGCACCCGGATGTGAGACTCCAAAGGCTTTGCCCATGGTTAATTTACCCAAAGCATGGGACATTGCGGCCTTAGACTGCAGACGAGGCTAACCCGGGAGTGATTTGATCAAGGAAGCAAAGGCTTTGTCGAGGTAGTTCAGGCCGTAGGGCATTCGATTCCTGGCCGGTGCCGATCGTCGCCTTGACTCGTATTCCTGCTCGTGCGTCAAATCTATAATTATTAAGTAATTCTTGCACTTGTAGAACACGCGAGGCCTAAATGGCGGCAGTTGCAGAACTCACGAGGCCTACTGTTGACGACCAAAATTGGCACAGCGGTGCAAACCGGTCAGACCGGTTTGCAAACCGGTCAGACCGGTTTTGGAAGCATTGTCAAAATGCAAATTGGACTTCACCATTGCGTAGCTCTCGTCGAGGCGATCAAGATGCATATGCAAAGACAAAGTGAGGCCGAGCTTTGAAGAGCTCTTGGCCAAATATAAAAAGAAAGGGGCTGCTCAGAAACAAAAGAAGTTTCAGAACAAAGTTAAAGGTGTGAAGCCATGTCAGAAGCAGTCAATGAACAAACAAGAATCAGTGGAGCAACTTGCAAAGGTGGTACCAGCAAGATCAGTAACCTGTCCACCCTATAAATATAAAGGGCCAAGGCCGATTGAGTATCATCCAATCGATCAAATACAATTTATCTTTTCTATGTTTTGCATTACTTTTATCTCCAAACCCTAGCTCTTCCAACCGCCGTATCTGCTGTTCTTCTCTCGTCTCGACGACGTTTGAGGGCGTTCTATGTGGCCTGCCGACCCTAGAACAACCCTAGACTCTCAAGCTCAGACGGGGTCCCTCCCGAGCTCGAGATTTTAGGTCTTCACCGTCGCCCGCGGTCTGACCCGGTTTCGTTCAAGGCAGCGGCGACTTCGTTGGCGCGATCTCGTGTCAACATATTTTGGTGACTCCGCTGGGGAAGAAAGCAAAGGGATCTGTGACTATGGTTAATCTACCAAAACCTAGCGACGTTGATCTTGATAACATCGTTAGGCCGACTGTTGATGAATTGTCGGCTGAGGATCGTCAAGCTTATGAAGCCTTCTGGAAGGATCATGAAGAGAAGGAAGCCCGACGCAAAGCAGCAGAAGATGAAAAAGCAACTCGGGGGTATTTATCTCACTTCTCCAAGAATCGGAAGGGCGACATCTCCAAGGACAAGGAGGTGGTCATCGTTTCGAGCGAGGACGAGCAAGATAAAGAAAAAGACAATGTGAGTACTACAACACCACCTGTTACTTTGGAGCAAATTAATCGTTTATTCGTCCACCGGTTCTGCACAAACCGGTCTAACCGGTTCTAGAACCGGTCTGACCGGTTGGTACGGGAAAATCAAAGACAAAGCAAGGCCGAGCTTTGAAGAGCTCTTGGCCAAATATAAAAAGAAAGGGGCTGCTCAGAAACAAAAGAAGTTTCAGAACAAAGTCAAAGGTGTGAAGCCATGTCAGAAGCAGTCAATGAACAAACAAGAATCAGTGGAGCAACTTGCAAAGGTGGTACCAGCAAGATCAGTAACAATCAAGCAGGTATGGAAGCCAAAACAAGTTGTTTCATCATCAACTTGAGTTAAAGCAAGGTATGGCCGATAATATGTTTATCGCCCGTAGAGCTTATATATGGCCGATGTATTGTTCATCATCGTCCTTAGATAATTTTGGTCCAGAAGCTTATTTTTTAGCACGCAAGCTTTGCTAAAAAACAGGGGGGCATATGTTGACGACCAAAATTGGTAGTTGCCTATCAGGCCGAGGGCAACCGGTCAGACCGGTTCCAGGAAGCGGTCAGACCGGTTTTACTGTAGCCGATCTGGCAACTGCCGAAACCGGTCTCGAACCGGTCAGACCGGTTTCCCGAACCGGTCAGACCGGTTTTGTAAACATTGTCAAAATGCAAATTGGACTTCACCATTGCGTAGCTCTCGTCGAGACGATCAAGATGCATATGTGGAACGCCTATTTTGGACTCCGGATGAGAGAGTTATGACTTCGGGAAGAATCTTCACCTGGGTAAAACCGGTCAGGCCGGTTTCCCAAACCGGTCTGACCGGTTTGGACCTGTAATTTGAGTAGGATTAGGACTCTATTTTGTCCCATATTGTAAACCGACTCAACGGGGTAAGACCATCCCACCCTATAAATATAAAGGGCCAAGGCTCAAGTGTTGCAAAGAGCTTTGGCTCAAGAAAGCCGAAGTAAGGATTCTAAACCTAAACCCGATCGTTTTGGTGTGCATACCATCAATTATGATTCTTCAGACGATGAGGGTAAAGAGGTTTATGCTGCTGAATTTGTATGGCCATCTAAAGATAATCCTAGCACTTGTGCTTCTCTCAAGCCGGTTCGTAAAAATCGGCACGAAGAAGTCAAATTTACTTTTGATGTATCTAAGTGTGATAGGATCTTTGATGAGCTTGCAAAGGCTGGGAAACTGAAATTTTCTCATACTATCCCGCCGAATGATGAGTTGAAACGGCGAGCTTATTGCAAGTTTTGTATGGCCATCTAAAGATAATCCTAGCACTTGTGCTTCTCTCAAGCCGGTTCGTAAAAATCGGCACGAAGAAGTCAAATTTACTTTTGATGTATCTAAGTGTGATAGGATCTTTGATGAGCTTGCAAAGGCTGGGAAACTGAAGTTTTCTCATACTATACCGCCGAGTGATCAGTTGAAACGGCGAGCTTATTGCAAGTTTCATAATACTTATTCTTATGCTACCAATGATTGCAATGTTTTCCGTAGGCAAATACAATCGGCCATAGATCAAGGACGATTGATGATTGGTATAATGCAGATTGATGAAAACCCTTTTCCTGTGCACACACTTGAATTGGTGAATCCGAAAGTATTGATTCGGCCGCATCAAGCCGAAAAAGCTAAAGGGAAAAATGTGATCATTGGTAAAGAAAGACCTACAAGTTCAAAGCGGCCATCAGAAAAGACCCCTCGGTTCAAGTTGAAGACTCAAACACTCGGGGGGCAAGACAGGAGCGAAGACACCGGTTCTGCACAAACCGGTCTAACCGGTTCTAGAACCGGTCTGACCGGTTGGTACGGGAAAATCAAAGACAAAGCAAGGCCGAGCTTTGAAGAGCTCTTGGCCAAATATAAAAAGAAAGGGGCTGCTCAGAAACAAAAGAAGTTTCAGAACAAAGTCAAAGGTGTGAAGCCATGTCAGAAGCAGTCAATGAACAAACAAGAATCAGTGGAGCAACTTGCAAAGGTGGTACCAGCAAGATCAGTAACAATCAAGCAGGTATGGAAGCCAAAACAAGTTGTTTCATCATCAACTTGAGTTAAAGCAAGGTATGGCCGATAATATGTTTATCGCCCGTAGAGCTTATATATGGCCGATGTATTGTTCATCATCGTCCTTAGATAATTTTGGTCCAGAAGCTTATTTTTTAGCACGCAAGCTTTGCTAAAAAACAGGGGGGCATATGTTGACGACCAAAATTGGTAGTTGCCTATCAGGCCGAGGGCAACCGGTCAGACCGGTTCCAGGAAGCGGTCAGACCGGTTTTACTGTAGCCGATCTGGCAACTGCCGAAACCGGTCTGACCGGTTTCCCGAACCGGTCAGACCGGTTTTGTAAACATTGTCAAAATGCAAATTGGACTTCACCATTGCGTAGCTCTCGTCGAGACGATCAAGATGCATATGTGGAACGCCTATTTTGGACTCCGGATGAGAGAGTTATGACTTCGGGAAGAATCTTCACCTGGGTAAAACCGGTCAGGCCGGTTTCCCAAACCGGTCTGACCGGTTTGGACCTGTAATTTGAGTAGGATTAGGACTCTATTTTGTCCCATATTGTAAACCGACTCAACGGGGTAAGACCATCCCACCCTATAAATATAAAGGGCCAAGGCTCAAGTGTTGCAAAGAGCTTTGGCTCAAGAAAGCCGAAGTAAGGATTCTAAACCTAAACCCGATCGTTTTGGTGTGCATACCATCAATTATGATTCTTCAGACGATGAGGGTAAAGAGGTTTATGCTGCTGAATTTGTATGGCCATCTAAAGATAATCCTAGCACTTGTGCTTCTCTCAAGCCGGTTCGTAAAAATCGGCACGAAGAAGTCAAATTTACCTTTGATGTATCTAAGTGTGATAGGATCTTTGATGAGCTTGCAAAGGCTGGGAAACTGAAATTTTCTCATACTATACCGCCGAATGATGAGTTGAAACGGCGAGCTTATTGCAAGTTTCATAATACTTATTCTCATGCTACCAATGATTGCAATGTTTTCCGTAGGCAAATACAATCGGCCATAGATCAAGGACGATTGATGATTGGTATAATGCAGATTGATGAAAACCCTTTTCCTGTGCACACACTTGAATTGGTGAATCCGAAAGTATTGATTCGGCCGCATCAAGCCGAAAAAGCTAAAGGGAAAAATGTGATCATTGGTAAAGAAAGACCTACAAGTTCAAAGCGGCCATCAGAAAAGACCCCTCGGTTCAAGTTGAAGACTCAAACACTCGGGGGGCAAGACAGGAGCGAAGACACCGGTTCTGCACAAACCGGTCTAACCGGTTCTAGAACCGGTCTGACCGGTTGGTACGGGAAAATCAAAGACAAAGCAAGGCCGAGCTTTGAAGAGCTCTTGGCCAAATATAAAAAGAAAGGGGCTGCTCAGAAACAAAAGAAGTTTCAGAACAAAGTCAAAGGTGTGAAGCCATGTCAGAAGCAGTCAATGAACAAACAAGAATCAGTGGAGCAACTTGCAAAGGTGGTACCAGCAAGATCAGTAACAATCAAGCAGGTATGGAAGCCAAAACAAGTTGTTTCATCATCAACTTGAGTTAAAGCAAGGTATGGCCGATAATATGTTTATCGCCCGTAGAGCTTATATATGGCCGATGTATTGTTCATCATCGTCCTTAGATAATTTTGGTCCAGAAGCTTATTTTTTAGCACGCAAGCTTTGCTAAAAAACAGGGGGGCATATGTTGACGACCAAAATTGGTAGTTGCCTATCAGGCCGAGGGCAACCGGTCAGACCGGTTCCAGGAAGCGGTCAGACCGGTTTTACTGTAGCCGATCTGGCAACTGCCGAAACCGGTCTGACCGGTTTCCCGAACCGGTCAGACCGGTTTTGTAAACATTGTCAAAATGCAAATTGGACTTCACCATTGCGTAGCTCTCGTCGAGACGATCAAGATGCATATGTGGAACGCCTATTTTGGACTCCGGATGAGAGAGTTATGACTTCGGGAAGAATCTTCACCTGGGTAAAACCGGTCAGGCCGGTTTCCCAAACCGGTCTGACCGGTTTGGACCTGTAATTTGAGTAGGATTAGGACTCTATTTTGTCCCATATTGTAAACCGACTCAACGGGGTAAGACCATCCCACCCTATAAATATAAAGGGCCAAGGCTCAAGTGTTGCAAAGAGCTTTGGCTCAAGAAAGCCGAAGTAAGGATTCTAAACCTAAACCCGATCGTTTTGGTGTGCATACCATCAATTATGATTCTTCAGACGATGAGGGTAAAGAGGTTTATGCTGCTGAATTTGTATGGCCATCTAAAGATAATCCTAGCACTTGTGCTTCTCTCAAGCCGGTTCGTAAAAATCGGCACGAAGAAGTCAAATTTACCTTTGATGTATCTAAGTGTGATAGGATCTTTGATGAGCTTGCAAAGGCTGGGAAACTGAAATTTTCTCATACTATACCGCCGAATGATGAGTTGAAACGGCGAGCTTATTGCAAGTTTCATAATACTTATTCTCATGCTACCAATGATTGCAATGTTTTCCGTAGGCAAATACAATCGGCCATAGATCAAGGACGATTGATGATTGGTATAATGCAGATTGATGAAAACCCTTTTCCTGTGCACACACTTGAATTGGTGAATCCGAAAGTATTGATTCGGCCGCATCAAGCCGAAAAAGCTAAAGGGAAAAATGTGATCATTGGTAAAGAAAGACCTACAAGTTCAAAGCGGCCATCAGAAAAGACCCCTCGGTTCAAGTTGAAGACTCAAACACTCGGGGGGCAAGACAGGAGCGAAGACACCGGTTCTGCACAAACCGGTCTAACCGGTTCTAGAACCGGTCTGACCGGTTGGTACGGGAAAATCAAAGACAAAGCAAGGCCGAGCTTTGAAGAGCTCTTGGCCAAATATAAAAAGAAAGGGGCTGCTCAGAAACAAAAGAAGTTTCAGAACAAAGTCAAAGGTGTGAAGCCATGTCAGAAGCAGTCAATGAACAAACAAGAATCAGTGGAGCAACTTGCAAAGGTGGTACCAGCAAGATCAGTAACAATCAAGCAGGTATGGAAGCCAAAACAAGTTGTTTCATCATCAACTTGAGTTAAAGCAAGGTATGGCCGATAATATGTTTATCGCCCGTAGAGCTTATATATGGCCGATGTATTGTTCATCATCGTCCTTAGATAATTTTGGTCCAGAAGCTTATTTTTTAGCACGCAAGCTTTGCTAAAAAACAGGGGGGCATATGTTGACGACCAAAATTGGTAGTTGCCTATCAGGCCGAGGGCAACCGGTCAGAGGTCTGAATTTGAGTAGGTTTAGGACTCTGAGTTTTATACCATATTGTAATCGACTCAACGGGGTAAGACCATCCCACCCTATAAATATAAAGGGCCAAGGCCGATTGAGTATCATCCAATCGATCAAATACAATTTATCTTTTCTATGTTTTGCATTACTTTTATCTCCAAACCCTAGCTCTATCAACCCTCGTATCTTTTGTTCTTCTCTCGTCTCGACGACGTTTGAGGGCGTTCTAGGTGGCCTGCCGACCCTAGAACAACCCTAGACTCTCAAGCTCCGACGGGGTCCCTCCCGAGCTCGAGATTTTAGGTTTTCGCCGTTACCCCGTCAAAAGCGGTCTGACCGGTTTCGTAAACCGATCTGACCGGTTTCGTAAACCGATTTGACCGGTTTCGTTCAAGGCTGCGGCGACTTCGTTGGCGCGATCTCGTGTCAACACCTACCAGTGAAAAGGATTCTCTTCAACAACTCAGCGAGTTCATCGGTACGTTAGCTTCTCTCAGCGAGATGAGCGGTGGCTCGCGGGCTATCATTAATCAAAGAGGAGTCCGCGTTGGGGACGACAATGAAAACCGTGCGTGACTCGATTGTCGGCTGATGGACAAAAAGACATTAGTAGAGATAGAAAACACGAAGTGCATGAAATGTATAATAAGACTAACTATTATAATCTACTACATTCCAATTAATTAAAACGATATCTATAAAACTAATGATAATAACAGATATGCATCATACTTTATATTTTTTCCCCGCAGAAATTAATTGCATGATTACATGTATGTACCTCCGGCAGTTCAGCGTAGATGACCACAGCTAGTGCTGCGCGGAAGTGCATCATCATCTTTGCTCGACGTGGGGGCTCTCGCCGTCTACCTGAATTATATTGATCGCCATATCTGTAACAACAGACATCAACAACAACAACGAAACTTGATGACCTTTGGACACTGAAAATTCCATGTCTTGGTTTTGCTGTTCTTAGAGAGATCATGCATCGATCAATATCCAAAGTTATTCCATCGAATTTGTGCGTGTGCAGCATGCATAGCAAATGTTCGTACCTTGCTATTCTCAAACATCAAGGAGAGGTTCACCAATTGGCCGCCGCCGTTCACCAGAAGCTCACTTAACTTGAGCTTCACAGAACTCATCTCCTCACCGTTGTAATGACCTAGGCACAAATGCTTGAGCGATGGAGTGCATGTTAGCGGTCGTTACAACCCAAATTCGACCACCAATACTCGGGAATAAAAGAGGTTGTATGCAACATTCCATGTACTTAGGTTTATTTCTAATAAAGTTCCACGAGTTTTGGTGAGTTTCACTTGTGCAGGTACAATGACACGAAATACGCATTATAGTGGGCGGAAATGACCAAATCGTCTGAACGACTCCGTTCGGCCGGTTACCCCCCTTAGCCGTACACAACGCAAAGCACAACCGGAGGTCGTCCACGTCAGCAATAACCAAGCAACAACTATGCAAGCCACTTGGACCAATGCCACATCACCTCTGGGCCCAAACCAACACGAAGACCAGCAAGCTAGAGAAGGGGCCAGGCCCCGTTCGGCCGAACAAGGCGGTTCGGCCGAACCGCCCCCAAGCCAGCAACTGACCCCAGAAGCTGATCAGGACCGTGGGATGGAGACGGTGCAGGATGGATGGTTCGGCCGAACATGTCGATTCGGCCGAACCAGTCCATTCGGCCGAATCGGCCGGCAACCGCCATCCAGTCCCTTGGCCATTACTCCTCACTGTAACATCCCGGAATATTTCGTAGGATTTGTTGAATGCAAAAATATGAATTTCAAAATTTTTGGTGAATTGAGTGCATGCAAACCAACATATAAGGTTGTATTCAAATTGCTCCCTTTATTTCTAGGTAATTTAAATTTAATTTAAAATTTGAATTGTTGTGCTAAGGATCAAATAGATGTGAGTTGGATTTTAGTTGTTTTCTTGATTCTTTGTGTGTGGTTTAATTTAAATTCTGAATTTAAATTAAACCTAAAGCTAACAACTAATCCTCCACTAACTGCGTGTCCCTGCTAATCACCTTTCTAACAGCCCTGCTAACTCTAACCCAGTGCTCTAATGATCTTTTCATAGGTTGCTACTAAAATTACGCATAAGTTGATGCATGACTGATAATACTATTATACATAAATTAACATAATTGCAACATGTAAGTTAATACTAGTCTTTACACACGATACTACATGGCATCTCAGTAAGTTGATACACTGTCTTCACATAAGTTGATACACATAGGCTGACATCTAACATATGCATGTATTGCTACAAAATATTAATACAAGTTGTTAGTACCACTAAATAAAAGTTATCAGTATCAAAAATAACCTAAAACATATAAAATACGTATAAACTGATACATTACCTCTATATAAACTGATATTGCTATACCATATGTAAGTTAATATAAATAATATATCTAAGTTTATACTAATCTACATATAATTATATTATATAGGCAAGCATACACTTCCTCTTAGCATAAGTTGATACACATAAGTTGTCATCTAATATATACATAGGTTGATACAATATATCTATATAAATTGTTAGTACCACTATATATATATTGACAGTACAACTAAAATGTCCTAAAAACATATGCAAAGTAGGTCTTGTTTCGTACATCTCATCGTAAGGATCACAATGTCGCAAACGGAATAAAAATCGGAACCCGTATGTGAAAGAAATAGTATATTAAAAATGGTAGAAAAGCAAATAAATATTACCCACCCCTTCCCTTTATTAATCGTACAACATAGCAGCAGCGAGGCGACTGAATTTTATTGCTATGCTGGGGGCAACGAGCAAACGAGACCTCCGATTCGGAAGGCACGTAGGGTCGCGCTTTTGACTATAGCGTGACGGGTCGCGGTTTAACGCATTATCTCCGTTCTGTTGCCGAGACATCACCGCCGCTTCTCCGTTCCGTTGCTCCAGCACCGCGTAGCGCCCAGGCTACCGCTCTCCGTCCTGCGCGCGTGAGCATCGAACTGGCCCCACCGTAACCGTCTCTCGCCTCGGATGCGCTCCCTTTCGCGAAGCTTCCTGCGCAGCGATGAAACCAGCCGCATCGCTGCCTCCACCTGCTCGCTCGGCCTCGCCGCTCGGATGCGAGCCACGTGCCCAGCATCACGGACGCCGAGATCACCTGCCGTCCATCCCATCGGCAGCCCTAGCCTTTGCCCCATATAAACCCAAGGCCGAGACCTCCCTGCCTGAGCCGCCTCCTGGGGTTTTCCCCTCCGCGCCGCCACACCAGAATCTGAGAGAAAACAAGGGAGCAGGAGGAGAGAAGAAGAGAGGAAGGGAAGGAGGGACGGGGAGAAGGACGCCGGAACGCCGTCGGGAACCACGACGGCGCCGCGAGGAAGAGCTGCGCCGCCAACGCCCAGCCAAACGCGAGGAGGTCGACTGCGCCAGCGCCGAGCTGAAGCTTCCGCGGATGACGATGGCCACCGCGCGCTCCAGCACGTCCACGACGCCGCGCGAGAGGAAGAGCTGAACCGCGCGGAGCACGACGACTCCGAGCCGGACCGCACGGAGGAGCTGCGCCGACGTCACCGAGCCGAACGTGAAGAGGTCGACGACGTCGCCTAGGACCGCAAGCCCGGTGCCGCGCCATCGTCTTCCGCAAGCCAAGGCGCGCCGACCTGCTGAGCACCGCGAGCCATCCTAGACCGGCGCCGCGTCGACCACGTCGCGGCCGCAACCCCGCCTCGAACACTTCGGTGAGACCCCGATCGCCATCCTTGTTGCCTGCCTGTGCGCCCGCGCCTTCGAGCCGGGGAAATCCGCGACCAAGCCGTCGCGCTGCTTCTTGCACCTGCTGTGTCGCCGGCGCGCCGCGCCTTCGTGCCGGACATCTTCGTGCCGTTCGCGCCGCGCCGCGGTCTCGGGCTGCCGAGTAACCGCGAGCCTAGCGCACGCCGCCTTCCTGGTCCAGGCGCCGCCCAAGCCGAACCACGCCGTGAACGCCGCGGACCAGCAATCGCTGGACACCGCGTGCTTGAGCCCGACGGCCATGACCCCTACCAAGCCTTGGCCTTGTGCCGCTTTAGCTTCCCGTGTTGCGATCCTTAGAGCCTTGCTTGTCTGATCGTCGGACCTTTGTGCCAAGCCACAGCCGTGCCAAGACTCTGCCTAGCCCGTCTGGGTGCAACCAATTGTCTTGGGGGCGTTTCGTCGAGCACCCTGTGTGCAGCCCAGCCAGCCTCCTAAGCCACAGATCTGCCCGCACCGCTATGGATGGCAACGGGTCGGGCGAGGTGCGGGTGAGCTATTTACCCGCCAGATAGCATGCCCGATATGGTTAGTTTTACCCGCCCGACAATATGCCCGCGGGTAAAATTTCTTGCCCATGCCCGTGCCCATCGGGTACCGGGCGGGTATCGGGTACCCATCGGGCGTGTTAAATTATATGTTAAATAGCACAAGTGCTCAACATATAAGATTAGATTTTGCTTACTTTTTTTTACACAAGCACATTATACAATAAATATTGTTCAAACAATCATAGTCACATAGATTACAACAACAATAAAAAATATTGTTCACACACAAACATAGAAGTAACTATTTTTCACACACATATACCGTTATGGGAGGTTTGCGGGTCGCCCGACGGGTATCCGCGGGCGAGTCTTCTTGCTCGCGACATGCCCGCGGGTAAAATTTCTTACCCGTACCCTTACCCGCGGGTAAAAGATCATGCCCATATCCTCACCCATCGGGTACGAAACCCGCGGGTACCGATACCCGCGGGTAGGATTGCCATCCCTACACACCGCTAGCTGCCACACCGGATCCAAAGCCAGCCGCAGTTGATCCTGTAGACCCAGCTCACGTGGACCGCAGGCACGGTCCATGGTGGACCCAGTCCACGCCGCAGCCTAACCCTTTGCAGCAACAGGCCTAATCAGAGACTGACAAGTGTCCCTGTGTGTGTTTTTTCGAAATTAATAAATTCCAGAAAATGATTTATACTTTGGAAATTCATAATAAATTAACCGTAGCTAGGAAAAATATGAAACAATTTTCTATATTTTCTAAAATCATGACGTACGCGTTAGTGTTGTGTTTGGTGTTGTTTGGGTCTTCTTGCTTCGCTGTTTTGGTTTTTCTTTGCAAGTAGTTTCCGTCTTTATTTTATTTCCGTGATCTTAGGAGGTCCGGAGAGACAAGAGGAGGACGTCTACTATCCCAACTACCTCTACGAAGTGGAAGAACAAGTCCCAAGTTCACGCCCAACCATATTCTCTGAGATACCTACTAGACATGCAACTAGTATGCTAGCGCTTTACTTCACTCGCATGATGATGATATGCCTGCACTGCCATTTATCTACCCTGTTTCCTTGCTACCTATTATCCACTATATGAGAATGCTATGCTTGCATGTGTTGGGATGGTTGTGATTGATCTTCTTGGCGTGAGTTGGGTGGTTTGGGTGGAGATAGTGAAGCTAGATGGTGGAGGCGAGTGATAACAACCCGGTCGTTCGATCGAGGAGCTTGGGAAATGCACTCGGGCAGTTCCTACGGAGTACCTGTTGTGGGTACATGGTTACTTTGGATACTTTTGAGGAGTTTGGGCGGCCATACCTGTAATGGGTGCCGATTGCGGACCATTGCGGTGGATCGCTTTGACGCTGATACTCGCCTTACCGACAATTAAGGACCATATCGGGATGACCCGGACGTTGGAAATTACAGTGCTCACCAT